>QKQZ01003316.1:0-10366 GCA_003595255.1 Solenopsis fugax | reverse complement strand
AATTAAAGGTAAAGATTCACGCTTTTGAATGCTGTAAACTGCATTTCTGTGGGATTTTTATTTTACGTCNAAACGTGAATCTTTACCTTTAATTTGCGTACTTGCTGAGCGTTGTGCGATTTTTATTCACCGAGTTATTCAACATTGAAGCAAAAGTGGCCTTTTTTGCTTCAATGTTGAATTCGGTGAATAAAAATCGTACAACGTTCAACAAGTACGCAAATTAAAGGTAAAGATTCACGCTTTTGAATGCTGTAAACTGCATTTCTGTGGGATTTTTATTTTACGTCGCTTTTTTGAACATTTTTTTTACGATTATTTTTGACAAAGTTACACTCTCTTGAATTTCGCCTATTTTTGGGAGTCAGAATAGGTTATCCTTTAATTTTGTGATCGAGTGTATTTTAAATGTCTTTTTTTATTCTGTGTTAACCCTTAAACACACTAGAGGGTTTGGGAGACCTTCCTGAAAAAACTTTACTTCCGTGTCATTTTATTTTAGTTGAGCAATGAAGTTATAGCGAATTCGGTTGGACTGCACTAGTGTGCACTGGTGCATATTAAAGCCGCTGTACATTGATCTAATCTCATTTAAAAATAAAATATAAGTATCTTGAATGTTGAAATATATTTTTTACCATATAGCATAATAAAATATCGATTGAGGATTTCACAATTTAATCTGTTTATCATCAATTACTTAACGTCTGACTTCGTCTGCCTTTGAGGTGAGTCTCTTTTCCCTCTTTCACTGTTTTCGAAGTGACATATTATTCGTCATTTTTTGGGCTCTTTTTATTTCTACTTATAGTGCGAGCATGTACGCATCTTTCGAGCCGACTAACTCGCAATTTGTTGTCACTTCTCTTCGAGGAAGTCCTCAACCTCACTGCAAGCGGATATTAATGTAACATCTCTCGATGTATTTATTTTTTGCGCTGAAGATGGCTCGAAATCAGAGCCGAAACGTTCGTTATTAAATTTATTTGATTTTTATAATCCTCTTTCGATTTCTTTTGCGCACCACTAACCGCGCATGACTCGTACTTGCCCCCCTTTTACACTTGTCATATTTTTAATCTGTTTATATATTTATTTTAAATACATATCCTTCGTCGATTAGTGTACGGCGGTTTTAACGTGCACCAGTGCGTACTAGTGCGTCCAACGAATTCGCTATTAGTCTATCATATCGGTCGATAGGGGAGACTTCAAACTTTTTTTCCACCTAGCCCGAATCTTCTTTCTCATTTCGTCTTCATACAGCAAGCGATCGAATTTTAGAAGGATTTCCAGCAATGTGTTTAAGGGTTAAGTTATCGCGATTTTGAGACATAATTTCTCAAAATATTGTACGCCATTTTTTTAAATTTAAATTAACTTTATCGCACAAAATATATTTTACGAATTATTTTTTATTCTAATAAATACATTAAAATAAAAAATATTTCTATAATATTCTAATAAAAATGTATTAGAATAAAAAATATTTCATAAAATATATTTTGTGCGATAAAATTAATTTAACGGCGTACAATACTTATTTCACTTGTGGAACAATTTTTATTCCACCACTTTTTGACGGCTATCAATATTGCAGCAATATTTCGCAACATTTTTGCAAGTTGCAATGAGATATTTTTGCAATGTTTCTATAATTTTTATGTGCTATATAGGAAACAACTGACCTGTAAAAATAGAGCACAAGCCTCCTCTGCTGTTTGGAAAACGAAAGCTTCGAGATCGTCTCCACCGTGACAGAGTTCAAGAGCAATATACAACTGATTTTCACTGAACATCGACGGACAATCATTATCGGATGCTTTGTCGTTATCATAAATATTCCAAAGTTTTATGAGCTTCTCTGGATATTTTCCTACAATACAGCTGATATTTTTAACTTCTACAAACCCATCAGTTTTGTGTGTAGCATTTAATTTCAGATTATCCAATTCCCTGTAAATATTCTATTTTGTGATTTTCGCCAACAATGTCACCAAATTTGCACATTCATTACCAAATTGACTTACTTCGCTATTACAATTTCTGATAATATTTCACTGAATTTCTTCTGTGGCTCACCGTTGACCAACTGTTCATTTTCGATAGGAATAATTTTTATAACGGATTTTTTATCGTCGCATTCATGAAGAAAAACTTCTCCGTAAACACCTTCACCTATTTTATGGCAATGCTCCAAATACCTGTTAATAAGAATAGAAAAAGCGATTAACAATAGAATTAATGATCTTAACACACTATTGCTCAAAAGTTTCAACATGCTTGAAATTTTCTCACATTTCACTAAAAGTTAAGGATATATTACATTCATTTTTATAAATATGTTAACTTTTATACTTTAAATAAGCTACATACATATGAAAATTGGGTTTCTAGCATTCTATTTTGATTAAACAATTTTTATAGTTTATTTTATTTGTTACTATTTTTTTATACTTATAATATTGAAAATAAAAAATCTAAATAATTTTAAAATTGGAGATATTCGACCGTTATCTAAATATTTTTGTAAGTATTATAAGATTTATATAAAATTTTATTACAATTTTGAGCTTGGCTGTTTCGTAAATAAATAAGTAAAGTTTATTTATTTATTTACGAAACAGTCAAGCTCAAAATTGCAATAAAATTTTATATAAATCTTATAATACTTACAAAAATATTTAGATTTTTTATAATCTTTGACTTTAGAAGTCATTGCAGTTCTTCAGAGTTGATGTCTATGAAATCTTAAAACCCTCTCTTAAACTATTATTAAAGGACGATGTTAAATGAATGCCATTTTTGGCCCTGAACCGACACGTAAGTTATTTATTAGAAACTGTTTATGGGACCGTCTAATAGCAGAAAAAAAATTATTTGTCACCCAGGCCCAGGGAAAGTTACAAAAAATCGGAATTTATGATCGATGCTGAAATAGTCATATGAGTGTTTTTAAGCATTATACTATTAAAATAAAATTAATTCCGCATTTATGTGCTCAAAAAGGTTAGTAGTAAATGTAGAGAGTATGAGACTTTGATTTGCATAATATACAGGGTATCCGAAAATTTCTGAATCCCTTAAATAATGCTAGCCTGCGAAAATAGACAATTTTATTGCGGATAATAAAGCAACGTGATTTTTATAGTTTTTTGCGTGCTGAACACGAATCTATTATCAGAATTTCGCTATTACATTACAATTTTAAAAAATGATATCAAAGAGATAAAGAATGATGATTTTCATGGTGTTGTAGCATTCGCAACAAAATGTTTTTCTAAATTCCGCCACGTGAAGTTATGAACTTTTTTAACTTTAACATCCATTTTGTTTCATTTTGCTGAGATCTTTCGTTTCCTAGATATAGTTGGAAGAAAAAATATTGGTTGTGCGCGCGTATCACCAACATGATTGATTGCTCGGTATGATGTTTCTCCAAATAGTTATTTTGGACGTATTTTTGAATACTATATATAAAAACATTAATAGAATTTGACTATCACATCATAAAAACAATGGTATCAAGCAGAACAAGAACAACTATAATGTCCATTGTTTTTGTGATGTAATAGCCAAATTCTACCAATGTTTTCATATTTAGTTGTTACGTACACCGCTCAAAATTTTTTCTTTCCCGCCTACCGTTTATATTATTAAAGCCGCGTCAAAATCCGTAAAGAATAAATGTAGAATCACCTGACTATCAAATAATTGAGTTAAATAACATACTTAACATGAGTAGTGTAATTTAATAATTCCGGTTCATTTCTTTTCAATATTCAATAAATAGAGACCGCTTTAAAAATAAACAAAATATTAAATATTAAATCGGAACTAAGGAATTCGCGTTGTCGCTCGCGCGAGTGTATCTGCCCCGTGGCGCGTTCCCCGCGCGGTTGCCGCGATGTGAAGCGATTCGCGCGGCGCGGTGTGTAATTCTAAAGCCTAGGTACGGCAAAAACCATAGCTCTCTGGAATTTTCGCGACTTGGGAAATCTCGTCCCGCGACATCCCGGGCCTATGAGCTTGCCCTATATAAGAAGCGAATTCGGAGCGTCTCGAAGCATTATTCTTCCAGTGCGTGATTTATAAGCGATTTGAAGAAGATCCATGAGGAGCTTTGACTCCTAGTTACACCATAAGTCCCCACGACATAGACTTAGTCGAACCATCGGTGCCTACCCTTCTCTCCATGGCGAATGAGCTCGCTTATGCTGACTCTTCGTCTTCTATCGTTCTCAGGCGAAGGAGTGCGCTTTTCGATTCTTCACTTCGGTGAATGAGTGCGCCTTTGCGACTCTTCGTCTCTTACATCTCTTTCTCTCTCCTGCGAATAAGATCGCGTATGCCGACTCATCGTCTCCTATATCTCATTCTGCCACACCTAGGCACTAGCGCGGTTCCGTCGAATCAATTCTCAAGACCGTTGAATTTCGGTTTGCGTCTGTTCAGGATTCGACTAAGTGCGACGCCCTTCGCTCGTTCCGCTCCTGTCGCCGGAGCATTCGCATGCTCCGCCGAGCGGCACCACCGTCCAGCGCTACTGTCAAGTAGCGCTCTCCGCGGAATGCGCGACTCGCTCATCCGCGTGCGCGGCCGATCGTCAGCCAATCCATCATTTCCGCGATCGATACGTAAATCACGTTATGCCCAATCACGGGGCATCTATCGCGAAGTTGAACGCAACCGTCGCTGATATTTGCGCGGCAGTATCAGCACTTCTTTCTGTGATTCTCGCGAAGTAAGTCAAGTGTCGGGCGAGTTCCGTTTCTCACGCGCGATCGGCTGCGCTCCGTCGCTTGGACGAGTCGCGAATTCTTCGAGAGCACGACCACCGTGCACATCTAGTCCGGGAGTGTCGGGCGAGTTCGATAATGCTCTGGAAAATCGGAGCAACAGTGCCGATGTGAGTGAAAGCACGCGACCGAGCGTTCGCGTACCGGGTTGCAGCACGACAAGATCTCTGCCGATCCGTGCGCAAGATTTCCGATCCGCGGATTAACCATCAGTTAATCAAGCGCAAGATTTCCGTTTCGGAGCATGCTGCACGCTTACTCAAGATCTCCGAATTTACGCTCGAGCTCGCAACGCTACATGTCTCTTCGCCGTGAGACAATGATCACCACGCCATCTTTGCCGGCCGGCGAACTCTCGTCCGAATAACCACGCTTCGATCAGTGTGCGTTAATCGCAAATCCGCGAAAGGCTTCCGCGCGTTAGTAGCGCCGTTTTGTAACAATGAATACGAGGCACTCAGCGGCCGCCGTGTAGTACAGTGATAACCGCGCGATGCAATTCTCCTCTCTCGAAATTGCACCGCGTGGTTCTACGCTCGTAAAGCTGTAAATTGTTATCATATGTGATAGTGTTATCAACATTTCAGTGTGCCGATCAGGGCTCGTCAAGCCGCATCTTGTTATTGGAGAGTGATTGTCGTTGATTAGAATAAATAAGCTTTGTGTTACTTCAATCCAAGCAATTCTTTCTGCCTCACCTATCCCACTCAGTGCCTCACTCGAGGCACGAGCCAGCTGCGTGAGCAAGGTCGCGCGCAAGTTCGCTCGCTTCCGCGACAGCGTCATTTATAACTATTTTTTTCTCCGATAGGCATTAGTTTCAAGCGTCTTAATTTCTCTCTCTCCAGTCAAGAAATTAGTATCAGGATAAGATATCTCATTCATATCGCGTTAACTTTAGAATCTCGTTGTGCCGATTTATACAATGTGACGTGACGCTCTACCAGCGCCGTCATTTAGAGCAATAAGGCGGAGGGTATCCTGGGTTGCGCCTTCCTCCCCCCCCCGGGAGGAAGACAGGGAGGCGAATATCCCGCTTATAATCGTATATTAATATTACTTTCGATTTTGTTGCCCTATTTTTATTAAGTTACGAGAAAGTGGATGCGCGAAGGCTGATAAGTTAACCTGAGCGGTAGGTACCGGGAATGAAAATATAAGAGAGACGGCCGTCCGGATGCAAAACATCGAGGGAGAAGCCGAGGGATCCGGAAAAGCCAGAGTGGACGTGCCGATGCCGACTGCGCACCGGAAAGTTAAGTCAGGGTTCCGTCTATTATTCTCGCCTATCTCCGTTCCCGAATTTGTTTATGCGCTATCACCGTTCCTCTTACAGAGAACGCCGACAAAGGAGCGATCCACGACCGAGCCGACGGACTGCAGGCCGCGGAGCTGATACAACGGTCAACGTTCGTTGAGGCCTGGCCAGCCCGACGACATCCTGCGCGGATACCGCACGACATCGGATTGCTATCTCCGAGGAAATTCCGACGGACTTCTCGTAAGCCTATCCGTTATTAGACAGGCGAAGCTACCGGCGACGTTGCCGATTTTCACGAAAAATCAAGGAAAAGAGAGAAGGCGCTATCGAAGATACGATGATAGAGAGAGGAACATCTCGCGGGAAACGAGAGCCTATCACCTGCGGAAATCGGCGAGGGAAGGAGCTACTTACGTCACGCGCTACCTCTGCTGATCACGGGGTGCGCGGAAATTCGGTGGAGCCCGGCGAGCCGAAATGCGCGGATCGGCTCATCACTGTTGTGCGTACCTGCCACGAGGAAGGTCCAACCCGGGGAAGTCGACGAGTACCGCCTGCTGACCTATTGTAAGCTGCCGCCCTGGTAATCGTTTAATTACTATCCGGACGAGATATCGGACGGTTGATCTTCCGCATTAGTATACATTAGAGTTCCGCGTTACCGTCATTATATTACGGAGAAATACCGAGTTTACTTGCCACGGCCGAGTACATCAGGAGATCAACCGAGGCCCGGATACCGTATTGAATCCCTCTAGAGGTATCGGGCGCCGACAGTCATTTAGTGTAACTTATCGTATTTGTAATATATTTAGTGTACCGCGTGCGAGGATAGTGCGACCGTGGCTCGTGCTTCGCCTCCGCTTAAGCTCGCTTCTATTGGAGGAAGTTACAGCGAAATTTGTATGATATGATAGATTTCCACGTGTAAAATTATTGTTTGGCGTATCGTTTCGTATGCGTGGAAGTAGCCCGGTATGCGGAATTTGTGCGACTCGATCTCTGCGAGATTCGAGGTTCGTCGATCTCTGCGAGATTCGTGAGTTCCGTGAAATTACCATGGGAAACATCGGCTACCGAAACGTAATGTCGAATTGCTATTAAAGTAAGTCGTGTCGCGAACTGATTACAGTATTGAATTTAACTTCCGAATAAATTCCGCCGCGTTTATAACTCCGTGAGACATTAAAGATATTCCGATCGCGAGAGTAGAGTCGATTTTATTTGGTAGATTTTATTCCGCTACTAGCCTGTTACCGCGTTACGATCACATTAACTCCGCCGCGAATATATGTTAATATTGTTAAGATTATCATGGTCGAAATTGTATTGCATTTTTTTATATGCCATGTTTCTTATGTTAAATATATTGTCTTCATTAATATGAAGCTTGTATTGTGACTGCATTCCCTCCTCTTTCTCCCCGCTACCTTGAAGAACCGCGCCCCTCTGCCACATACTGAGCAAGGAGCTAGCGAATTTAGTGATTACTGGCCTTAGTAAGATTACGCGATTTTTGTGTGGGATTATTCTACCGCCCCCTTGATCTCTTCGATACCGCCCTATTATTACGTTTTCAATTGAACGTACTCTCTGACGATTGACAATCGGCAGAAAAGTACGTTGCAACAATGAAATCTTTACTCTATCTAGCATGAATAAACGGAAGGCCCATCGAGGCAAGGCAGGGGGTCGCTTCCGACGCCTCTACAGTATTACGTGAGACTTATTAGGTATTAACGATTTTGATCCCTCAATATTTGGGAAGACTCAGGGACCACTTCCGCCTCCTCTAGAAGCTCCAGTGCCTCCTGCGCCTGAGCCGCGAGCTTCCCCGCGACCGCCTCCTTTAAGAGGGAAAATACATTTAGAACCTTNTTAAGGGGGCAAATACATTTAGAACCTTCAAAAAATGTGAAATTTTTTTATTTCATAAAATGAAAGTACAACATCTCAAGAATATGTACCCGAAATTTTAGAGCAAAATTCCAAGTATTTTCGAAGTTAGAGCCTGTGAACGTGACTCATAGCGCGCCGCAGGTATATTTGGAGCGGGGAGACCTATCCTTTGTAATCTCCTCCTTTTCAATCTTTGAACAGTTTTTCGGCAAGAATATATGTGTAGCATTTCGAGTGAAAAGATCTTCATACATAACAGGACGAATATTTCCATTATTTTTACAAACGAGTGTTTCAAGCCAGTTGCAGTAAGTTACATTACATTCTGGGCTGAAAATTATTGAAATAGCAGCATATATAGCTGCCGGCATATTCAATGAAGGATATTCTTCGATCCTGCAAAACATGGCTTGTTTAAACATTACCATTGGGAAACAATGCAAAAGTTACGCCGATCGGACTGACAAGTCTCGAATAAAACGGCAAGAGCGGCGCAGCTTGAATAGCACTAAAGAGACTCGTATAGCCAAAAAGGAATAACTTTTGCAGCAAAACGAGCTTTATGAAGAAGCAGAAGGACTATATATGGGCCTGGGATTGCTGACTAGCCGGTAAGTTGATGAAAACATTACCTTTCTACTACTCGAAACTTTAAACGCGTTTTTCTCGAAACGTCATTTTCAATATTGGTGTACAAGATTGTTCAAAAACTACTTAACCGATTCTCTTCAAATTTTACACACATCTTATCTATACATTCACCTTCTATGTGATCTAAAATGTTTATGAAAATTATAAACAAAAAGTACTTTTTTACTGTAAAATTCAACGAAAATTTCGTGAAAAATTCAAATTTTTTTCAAATATGCACCATTTTTTCAATTTTTATTTTTTTCCCATTTTCCTAGTTCATATAGAGCGTATACATGTTATTAACTTAAAAAAATTTTTCTGTCTGTCTCAGATCAATACAACAGGAGCTACGTTGTACACCGATTGACAACTCACATCGCTACCTCTCTTGTTTGCAGCGTTACAGTTTTTATATTTTTTTATATTTTCTAACAAAAAAATGATTTATGTACTAAAAAGTTAGAGGAACAAATATACCAAATTTTGAAACAATCGATTAAATAGTTTTAATTTAAAAAATTCTTGAAAATTGCCTCTTTTCTAGCCTTCTAAATGTATTTCCCCTCTTAATAGTATAATGCTTAAAAAACACTCATATGACTACTTCAGCATCAATCATAAATCCGAACTTTCCCTGGGCCTGGGGGACAAATAATTTTTCTCTGCTATTAGAGGGTCCCATAAACAGTTTCTAATAAATAATTTAGGTGTCGGTTCGTGGCCAAAAATGGCTTTCACTTAACATCCTCCTTTAATATATGCTTACATATCTTAAAAGAAATTGAAAGAAAATAGAAATAGAAAGGAAATAGAATTTCCCAAATCCATCACGTGTATGCGATAACACTCGTCAAAAAGTGTTACCAGTTAGTGCAGCAGTTAAAAAACTTTTAGTTAAAATAGTTTTAGTATCGGTAATTTTGTACTATCATTTTCAAAAGCTTATCTAGAGGAGTACGAACTTTTACTACAGTAAACGAATATAATGGAGTACGAATTTTTACTAAAAGTTATGAAAAAATGTCGATAAAATGTACATAATTGGAAAATTTATGTTAAATTTAACATGTATTGCGTGTCACAAACGGTACACTCAAATTTTTGTGTTAATTTAACACAAGAAAAATATGTTAGAAAGTATATAATATGTTAGAAAGTAACGTAAATATTATATGAAAAATTAAAAAAAAAAATATAACACTTCAACAAAGTTTGAAAACGAAATATGGAAACATATTTCTTCAGTAAAATTAACATTTCTAATATATTGGCACGTACCTTTTCATTTATCTTAGACTTTATGTTTTAAAACAACATTTTTATCTGTTTATTCGCTCATAAATTGTTATTTTAACGCTAAAAAATGTTATATCAATTTAATACAAAATGTGCAAATAACAATCATGATATGTTAACCCTTAAACATGTAAGTGGGTCAGAGAGACCCCACAAGAAATTTTGAACGCTTACTTATAAAGACGGAAGAAAATAGAAAGTTCGGACTAGGAGATAAGAAAAGTTTGAAATCTCTTTCGATTGATATGGTTGATCAACTTTATTGGTCAACTAGAATTCGAACGGCAGCAAAGTTTTGTTGGGGTCTGTAGAACTAACATTATGTGTAAGCAAAACATTTTTGTGAGTATTTTACAAAAAAATACATTCAAACAGGTCGGTTCGCGGATGTTACTCGCATATACTCTATCTAAAATTAGAATACTATAAAATGTTGTAGAAAAGGGAGCTTTTCCGAAATATATCATGAAACACATCA
>QKQZ01003314.1:0-15660 GCA_003595255.1 Solenopsis fugax | reverse complement strand
ACGGCGAAAGAAATTTTTTCTACAGTTACTTTATGTCGATGAGGCCGGAAACTTTTCAAATGGCCCTCGTATTTTTTAAAACTCTGGGTTACTCATTGGAGAACCCATTAACACCTTTTCCCCATTATCCTTTCGGATGATCTTCTATTGGCTGTTTCTTCCGCTTTCGCCCGAGTTTCCTTAATTCCAGGGGGGGGGGCGAGTTTCATCACTTCGCCCAATCACTTGAAGGATCTTTGTCTTTTTTCGTTTTTTGGTAAATTCCTAATCTTGATTTCTTACTTCGCCTATTTACTTAGGTTCCTGCTTTTACGCTTTGATGATGCATCCATACAGACTGATAAAGGCGGCTTCAGGGTTTTATAATCTTTACAATTCCTGTCTGAAGACTTAATTTTATCTCTTATTGATGCCAGACTTAATAAAAATTCATGCTTTTAGTTCAAATTATTCTTTTGTCTGTCCTTGCGAACTATTGTAATAGAGTGAGCAAATATTATTCATCTGAGACGGACAACACATGCGTGTAAACAGATAAGGCCGTCTCTAGAGTTATATTATGTATTCTTAACAACATTATAAAAACCAGACTTTATAAAAACTCAAACTTTTGCTCGGATCCCTGCCTTATCCATCGCCATGGAGTACCGTGGATGGAGTGATCATAACTCTCCTTTTTTCCTTAACCCTTAAACACATAAGTGGGTCTGGGAGACCTTCCCGAAAAAACTTTACTTTTGTGCCATTTTATTTTAGTTGAGCAATGAAGTTGGTCAATTATAGCAGTCGATAGAAGAGACTTCAAGCTGTTTTTCCACCTAGCCCGAATCTTTTTCTCATCTTCTTTCTCATTCCGTCTTCACACAGTAAGCGATCAAAATTCTAGAGGAATTTTCAATATGTGTTTAAGAGTTAATCATCTTATCACCTTTGGGACACGACACTCGAGATGTATACTTTTCAAAGATAATTCCTTCACCTTACTACGTTCTTTCTCGAAACAAAGCGAAGGATAGCCTCTATTTGCGAAAAGGGAAATCGTGGAATCCTTCGGACGTAACATATACATATTGTGACCGCGCTCACGAACGCGACACAACTTCGTCGTTTGTCCACGCTTTAGAAGCAAGAAAAATTTGAATACTAGTATCTCGCGATAGCCTGCAAAGAAAGAAATTGGGCGCCAGGCACGAGAGAATGTACCACTCTTTCATACGACGTCGCAGATAATTTTCGCGAGAGAAAGCGTAGACTTAGACGGCTCCGATAGCTAATAGCTCAGCCACGGAATTGTTAAAGGGGATGGTTCGGTGCGGACGAATGGAATTCAGAGGGCAAGAGTGATCACACATTAATAAATGCGCAAATTAACAAGGAAAATTAATAACGATATATTTCAGAATATGAGGCGATAGAATTACATTCTTGTGTTAAACACGCGGTTCACCGGCGTGCTATGGGCGTTATAATTTCGCGGAATGTTACGATTGAAAGAGGAAATTAATTAAACATCACCGCGAAGCAGAAGAGAAATCAGAATTCTTCGCTTTACCGGCGCATGGCTAGTGAGGAAGATGAATTCTATGGTTACAATTTGAATGAATTTTACACGCGCACATGACACAAAGAAATTCACTATCGCACAGAAGCTAACGCTAGAATTAACAAACAGAATTATAATGCAAACGTAGACACCATTACACGCACACAAACTCGCAAACTCTACAATATAAAACGAGATGATATTACACGGCGACTTGGCTGCAGCGTTGGCAGTGGTTGGCAGGCGCGATACCCGAGAAAGAAAACTTTAATATTTAACATGGCGAGATCGAACGGACGACGTCGGAGCGACAGAAATGTTCACGCGAGAAGATATGTAATACAAAAACGAATGAAAATTCAACAATATGCCGCTCGCCCCGACGCCGCTTTCGCTCGATTACGAAATCGGCGATTTTACAATAGAATTTTTGATGCTCGTCTCCACCCCTCGGTAACGGCACAACACGGGAATTCAGGCTCTTGCGTTTTGTCGCTGGTTTTGTTGCAGCAAGAAAGACATCGCATAGCAAACAGCATAACATAACATATTACATTAACTATTATACAAATTTCCTTGTCCATTTCATTCCCCAATCTTCAAATCCAATAATTTTATTTGTTTTGGAATCGTAATTTATGGCCGGTTGTATAGCCATTTCACTCTAAATTAATACATAATATAATTCTATGTTTTTGACTTTTTTTGCAACTAATTGGAGATATTTAAAAATAATTGAATTACAACCGGAATTTAAAAGAATATGTCTAAGTTGAGTATCCAAGATAGTAATAGAAGGACATAATAAGTATTTCGATAGAAATTTATAAGCAGAACGAGATCTGCGATAAATTTCAATACAAAATACTTTTTCTTCCAATTTATACCGCCTTACCTGTTATTCAAAAAGACAATTACAAAAAATGATTTATATAAATAATATAGATTTAATTAATATACAAAAATATAAAAAGTGTAATATAAAAAGTAAAATATAATATTAAAATAAGTTTTAATGATGATGAACATACAAATTAATAATATACAAATGATTAATAACATATACCAATTAATAATGGCAAATTTAAATAAAATATAATAAATATAGAAATATAAAAAATATTAGAATAAAAGGAATAGAATGATAGGAATAAATCATTAATATTGGATCATTAATATAAATTGTCTTTTAGATTTTAAAATTATACCTTTGATGTTACGTTACTATTCTTTAAAATCATGCATACAATTTGCTGTCTGACTGCTGCAGTTTTATCAATTCTGCTTTTTTTATTTGTTCTACAGGGTGTCACCAAAAGTTCGCCGACGCTCTTCTGGGTTGATAGAGCAAATCAAACTGAGCAGAAAAGTCCTTTACCATTTTTCAAAATACGCAATAGTTACCGAGATAAAAATTAGTAAAGTTGGCCGAATAAGCGCGTATTTTTCCTGCCTACCGTGCGCGGGGACTGCCCAACAGTTGCCTAGCCAGGAGCTGGCGGCGCGCGGCGCGGCAAGGAGGGAGTATAAGCGGCAATGGCTACGGGCGAGCGGCGTTAGATCCCCGCTCTGAACTGCTCGTTTTCTTATCAGAACGAAATTTTTTAATATAACTTTCTAAATATGAAAATGTATCTTTTTTATACAAATGTGTGTATGTGTGTACATACACACATACATGCATGAACAGCGCGTGATACAGAATCGCGTAACGAAAAATAACACTCATTGATAAAAAGTTAAAGTGTATCCTGTAACTGTAAAAATATTTTGTAATTACAGTTCATACATTCGCAAATTTATCATAAGCATTAAGTTCTTCACTAGCATCAAATTATTTATTCAAAATTTATTCTGAATTTTAGTATTTTAAAACTTCATAATTGAATACATTAAGTTAAAAAAATTATTTTTTATTCTGACTTTTCTATGAGTAAATTTTACAATATTCTTCGAAAAAAACAAATTATTTTTGTAGTACGTTATTTTTTTAATTACATGATTTTTTAATAATGAGTTTTTTTAAATTTATGACGAGTACGTTTAAGATTATTATCAAAATAAAAGTTTCTTGTTAAAGATAACTTATTTATTTACTTAAAGAGAAAAAGTAATCGTTTTGTTAGTAGTAGAATTTATAAGATATTTTTCTGTGTTTACGCACGTATGTACGCATACGGACACAGAAAATACAAACAATTTTTTTATGCCGTTGATATTTTCGCGTTGCCTTAATAAAATTTAGAAACAAAAATTGTTCTCGGTGCTACAATGTCATGAATATTTTTAATTTCGTTTCTCTTTAATATTTTACCCAAAATTGTGACGCAGCTAAATTTAGAAGTGGATTTGTGTGTGAGAAGCAAGCAAAAATACATCGAAAGTGAATATTTGTAGTCATATTGGAAACGATATTGGATAGTGATATCACTCATTATGTCTCACATTAAACTTACAATCAGATTTTTGATGCTTGTAATTAGAATATCGTGAAAACTAGTGACAAGTTTTAATTTTTATTGATATATTCGTTATACCACAAAATTAATAAGAATTTGCTGTTTTACAGTTACAGGATACACTTTAACTTTTTATCATTGAGTGTTATTTTTCGTTACGTGATTCTGTATCACGCGCTGTTCATGCATGTATGTGTATATGTACACACATACACATTTGTATAAAAAAGATACATTTTTTATTTAGACAATTATATTAAAAAATTTCGTTCTGATAAGAAAACGAGGAAACGAGCAGTTCAGAGTGGGAATCTAACGCTGCTCGCCCGTAGCCGCTTCCTACTCCCTCCTCGCCGCGCCGCGCGCCGTCAGCTCCTGGCTAGGCGACCGCTGGGCGGTCCCCGAGTACAGTAGGCAGGAAAAGTACGCGCTTATTCGTCTGATTTTACTAATTTTTATCTCGATAACTATTGCGTATTTTGAAAAATGGTAAAGGACTTTTCTGCTCAGTTTGATTTGCTGTATCAACCCAGAAGACCATCGACGAACTTTCGGTGACACCCTGTATATTGTTTTGTTATTTTTAATTTATTTTGTTTAATTTGATAAATGCGTCTGTTTAGATATCTTTTCTCTTTTTTCAATTGTACAGTCTTCTCATACAATTTTTTAGCTTTTGAAGTCAATAAACCTTTTCTACTTATATCTTCAAGATCAGGTCTTGCACATGATTTCGGACTTAGTTGAAGGTGCATTGTAATTGTATCCTTTAATTGTTGAATTTCTCTTGCTTGTTACTTTAGTAACTCTTAGTGTTGTAATATTTGTTCTTCAAGCTGTTGCAATATGTGTATTAATTCTTGTTGCTGCTCCTTTTGCTGTTGCTGTTCAACCAATATATTAGTATCTATTGTAGTATGTATAATAGTATCTGTTGTAGTTAAATTTTCGTCTACTAATGGCATATGTATTGTCGGAATCGCAGTATTTTTTAAAACTCATGTAGTTGAAAAACAACTCGTGATGATTAAAATGTTTATGGCACACTCGTAACTTTTGTATTTTCAACTTCTGACGGATTTATGCGTAATCTTTGTAGCCACAACATACATTATTTTGGAAATAAATGGGATGGTACATTCTTCCCAGAGTGAGAATTAGGAACGCAACACGCTCTAACTATTGTTATAATAAATATTTATTACACTGAATTAAATGTGAATGAACACCAGTAAAGCACAGAACGTAAATAACGGTACTAAATTGAACAAGACTGTAGACTTTTTATTAAATAAACGTCCTGAACCTTCTCGAAAGAATTTAGGTTATGTGAACAAAATTATGGATTTTGTGGTATTACTCCCGCGTGGGAGAAAAAATGCCTTCCGTCAACCTTTCAGATGATTCGGCATTTCCTATATCTCTTATGTAGTTTCTTCTTAATACTTTTTAAATAATCACAAGACTGTGGGTAATTTTAAAAGGCTAGTCACACAGAATGCTCCAGAATGCTCACTAGCTCACATGTGCTGATATGTGCTCACACGAACTCACTATGGCCGGTATTCATAGTCGATACCTACATTTATATTTAATTCATGTTGTTGAGGATTATGTTGGACCTCTTAATCATTTTGAAAACTAAACATTTTTGAAAAAAATGTTTCAGATAAAAGTTGTAGGGCATAAAATGGTTTCTTTACTAATAATATCAGTTTGACCTTGAGGATGTCGCAAAGATCAGATCAAGATCAAATGGCTTTTTTTAAATAGAATACCTTATTTTTGATTCCAGATTCTAATAGCTGATGTCAAGAGCTTTTCAAAACATTTTAATGTTTATTTTCCTTAAATACTTTCCGAATTATGAAGCTTGAAAGTTAGTACTCCGGTGCTCGGCTCCATCTAATTTTACTGCATGCGCGAGACTCCCGCGCGTGCTGGGAACATTACAATTTTTGCTTTAAAGGAACGACGATTATAGCAAATGCTCAAATTGATGTCAATGTACAATCTGACAATGTGTTAGACAATAAGGGAAATTTAAAACTACATTCCTACAAATTTTATTAGATATTGCTCTAATTTCATCTGTTATTCGATGATGCAAATCATCAAGATTTTGAGATTTTGTATTATAAATTCTATCCTTTAAATATCTCCACAAGAAATAGTTGAATGGATTTAGATCGGGTGATCGTGCTGACCATTCAATGTAACCTCTTCTTTCTATCCACCTATTTGGGAATACTACTGTGTCCAAAAAGTAAGACCAGTTTTCAATTTAAATCGCGCGGGTAAACCGCACATCATAAATATTTTTTTCTAAGTTGGCAGCATTGTGACAGACATCTGTGACAAATTTCATGTCAAAACATTCATTAGTTTTTGCTTTACGCTTGGTTTTGTACGACGCTAAAAGTGCATTCGGCGATTTTTACAATGTCTAATTATATTGAGCAAAGAAGTTGCATTAAATTTTGTTTGCGGAATGAAATTTCGGGTGCAGAAACGTTCAGGATGTTATAGAAAGCCTTCGGGGACCATTCTTTGTCGGAAAGGAATGTTTACAAGTGGTATAAACAGTTCAAAGAAGGTCGTGAAAGTGCTGAAGACGAAGAGCGTTCCGGACGACCATCAACCTCTACCGATGAACAACACGTCAAGAAAATCGAAGAACTTGTGCTTGCTAATCGTCGAATGACTGTTAGAGACCTTGCTGATGCCGTTTATATTTCGAAAGGATCTGCCAATACCATTTTGAAAGATATTTTGGGCCTGAAACGTGTAAAATCTCGACTAGTGCCAAAACGTCTCAATTTCTTCGAAAAAGAGCGTCGCATTAAGATCTGTGAAGAGATGCTTTCTGACTATCAATCGGTCATGAAACGGATTATTACTGGAGATGAGACTTGGATCTATGCTTACGACCCGGAAACCACCGACCAATCCAGTGAATATCATGCAAAAGGTGAAGCCAAACCGAAAAGATCGCGCCAAAGTCGATCGAAAATCAAGGTCATGTTGACAATTTTCATCGATTATCGTGGTATTGTCCATTCAGAATTCCTTCCACCCGGCCAAACCGTCAACAAAAAGTATTATTTGAGTGTTATGCGTCGTTTGCGTGAAGCTATTCGCAAGAAGAGGCCAGAATTGTGGGCAGACAATTCTTGGTTTTTGCACCACGATAATGCACCTTCTCACACTGCACTCGTTCTTCGTGACTTTTTCGCCAAAAATTCGATCCATATCGTTCCACAACCACCGTATTCGCCTGATTTAGCACCGTGTGACTTCTGGCTATTCCTGAAAAAGACCACTGCGGGGAAATCGTTTTGAGACGATAGAAGAGATACAACGTGAATCGCTACGCGCTCTGAAGGCCATCCCGGAAGGCGACTTTAATTCTTGTTTCGAGGACTGGAAAATACGTTGGCATAAGTGTATTGTGTCGGGAGGGGATTACTTTGAAGGCGACGAAATAGATTTGGAAGAATAAATAAATATTTTTTGAAATAAATAAAAACTGGTCTTACTTTTTGGACACAGTACTTCATTTAAATATTGACATATTTATAAACTATAATGAGGTGGCGCCCCATTTTGCTGGTACACCAAATATAATTGAAGTTTTGATTAGCCATCTTCCGTATTGCCGGTACTACTTCATTTTGAAGAATGGCTGAGTAATTCTCCGCTGTTAGATTCCCCTCAATAAAGAATGGCCCAACAATCCGGTCATTTAAAATTCCAGCCCATACATTGACTTTTTGTAGATTTTGAGTATGTGCCTCGTTTAACCAGTAAGGATTTTTAACGCTCCAATGTCGACTATTATGTCGATTTACATTCCCAGTTAGCTCAAAAGTAGCTTTATCTGAAAAAACAATGTTACCTACAAATAGAAAATTTCTATCAATATTTAACGTAATTCTTTTGCAAAATTCCATGCGACGATCAAAATCGTCTTCACATAGTTCTTGTATTAAATAGATTTTATATGGATGGAATTTTTCTTTTCTTACAATTTTACGGAATGACATAGGATTAAAATTATGTTGTGGAAGTGAATGAATCGTGGATTTTCTACAAAAGACTGCGTAACATTTATTGTTTTATTAGGATTTGTCGTTATTAGGTCTACCTTATCTAATTCGATCTTTGACAGAACCTACTTCTTCAAAACGTTTTGTATAGTACGAATGACAGTCGATTTAGATATACCATTGTTCTCATTTCTAAAAGTTTGTTTGAAAAGTTCTGTCACTTGTACGTAAGATCTTTTGCGATCACTCCATCCTCGCACCATCAAAAAGGATATACGCTCTATCTGAGTGAGCATTACTACTTCACCCGCAGGGGTCAAGAAAACGTGTAGCGATCGAATGAGCTTAATAGGAGAGATCTATCTTATGTAGCCTTCAGGCTGGTGGAAAAGAGGAAGGGAGGAAAGAAAAAAATACACACACAGACACGCGCGCGCATGCATTCACACCCAAAAGGTAGAAATCACATCTGGCAACATTCACGCGATACACTATGAATAATGCTAATAGCGGTAGTACTAACATTCAAGCCTCATAACTCGGAAAGTATTTAAGGAAAATAAACTTTGTTGTAGTGTTTTGAAAAGATCTTGACATCAGCTATTAGATTTTGGAATCAAAAATAAGGTATTCCATTTTAAAAAATCCAATTGATCTTGATCTGACCTTGGCATCCCCCAAGGTTAAATTGGTATTATCAATATATAGATCATTTTATGCTCGACAACTTTTATCTTTTTCCAAAAATGTTTAGTTTTCAAATTTGGGAATGATGTGCAGAGCGTAATTTATTCATTTATGCCTCATATATTCCATCAGCCCAGAATTTCGAGGCGGATGCGGACTCATGTGTTGCCTCAGAGGAAACGGAATGGTCCTTGAATCAGAACTCTTTCGATCGAATCCTTCCTAGGTCCTTTCGATATCGATTTATTTGCTTCATCAATAAACGCGAATGTTCACGATTTATGTCCTGGTTTTCAGATCTATTAGCCTTTACAGTGGATGCATTCTCAATAGATTGGGGTGTATTCCGCTTTTTCTGCGTTTCCCCCTTTTGCGCTAATTCTGTGAATTCTACGGAAAATTATTAAACAGACAGAGCGAAGGGAGTCGTGGTGGTTCCTTGGTGGCCCGCCCAACCTTCCCATTATTTATCCACCTTGCTATCGACCAACCTGTCTACCTTGGACCGAACATTAATATGTTGTCATTCCCAGATTCACCCGGCATGACAGCTGCGAAGTTATCCGCTAAACCTTCATAGCCAGGGGTACGCCGGCATTGGCGTTGGATGTTACACTCACGTCCATTATACAAGCCACGATGGCTCAATACTCTAGGCCTATTAGACTTTGGTGGCTTTATTGTAAACAAAACCTGATAGACTGTTTCTGCCCATCGGTCTTAGCAGTCTTGGAATTCTTATCAATGTCGGTTGCCGGTAGTCGGTGTTACTCAAGCATAAATACAGTTCGCTCGGCCATTTCTTTGCTTTCGGTGAGCGAGATAAGCTCTCATCCGCTAGTAAAAAGATTCTTCAAGGGGATTGTGGCATTAAAGCCGCAGCGTCCACGCTATGAATTTATCTGGAATATGTCTCCGGTAATTACTCGCTTGGCCTCATTATATCCCAACGACAGTCTCACTGGAGATAATCTTGAGGAAGCTAGTAACCCTGCTCGCGCTCACAACCTGCCCAGAGGCTGCAGACATTAGCAGCAATACAGATCTCAAATGTCTCCTTTACGGATTCCCTGATTATTAGAATCCCGGCAAGGCTCAAGACTTTTAAAATCGGGAGATATCAACTGTGACGTGACGCTCGGACAGCGCCGTCACGGTAACCGATAAGGCCGCGGGGGGTACCCTGGGTTGTGCCTCCCTCTCCCCGAGAGGGAGATAGGGAATGCGAATAGCCCGAACACTTATTTTATTAATTTCGCTTTGTACCTCGCCCATGGAGATACCGCGAATTAGCTCGAGCCAGTTACGGGAGCCGAGCGGTCGGCACCGCGAATAAATTGTGAAAGAGGCGACCATTCGGATGTTCGACATCGAGGGAGACGCCAAGAGACCCGGAGGAGCCGGAGCGGGCGTGCCGCCACCGACTGCACGCTGGAAAGTTAAGTCTGAGTTCCGTCTAGTTCTCTCGCATTGCTCTACCTTGGAAACGGATTATGTGCTACCGCCGTTCCCTTTTTCAGAATTGCTGCGGATGGAGGAGCGATCTCAGACCGAGCCAGCGGACTGCAGCCGCGAAGCTAACAACACGGTCAACTCGTCAAGGCCTGGCCAGCCCGACGATACCTTGAGCGGTCACCGCCGACCACCGGATCGCCGCCTCCGAAGTAATCTGGGAGCACTTCTTCTCCAGCCTCGTCATCAGGCATACGGGTATCGGCAACGTTGAAGATAGCCGCGCGGTACCGAAGAGAGAAGGACTACCGAAGGAGGTAGAGCAACGCGCACCTAACGAGGAGCGAGGACCTATCGCTGAAGGAAATCGGCCGATAGGGGGAAAAGTGACGTCACGCGCTACCCAGACAGAACGGGGCGCGGAAATTCGGCGGAACCCGGCAAGCCGGCCCGTGCGGATCAGTTCGGCACTGTCGTGCGTACCGGCGAGCAGGAAGGTGCGACCAGGAGCCAGCCGACGACCATCGCCGATACGATACATGTAAGCCGCCGTTCCGGTAATTGTGTACTTTTAATGTCCGGACGAGAGTTGATCCTCCGTCGTTTTGAACTGTAGAGTCCCGCGTTACCGCCCACTCAGTGCGGAGAGTTACCGAATTTCGTGAAAAGGCCGGTCGCACGGCCATTATCGGAGGATCAGCCGAGTCCGGATACCGTGTTGGTCTCTCTCGGGGACCGGGCACCGACAGTCAGTTAGCGTAATTTGGCGGGAGTCGAGAAACGTTGGGGATACCGCGTACGGGGATTGATCGAGCGGGGCTCGCGCCCCGTTCCGCTGGTACTCGCGTACGTCGAGGGAAGGTTACCGCGACCTTTCGCGATTCATTCGTTCTCCGCGAGTAGGATTGATGGGTAGAGTCTTTTGTGGTCGGTATCTGTGTGGAGGTAGCTCGGTGCGTGGAGTTTGCGCGGCTCGATCTCGGCAGGTCGAGAGCTATCGGTCTCTGCGAGATTCGTCTGGTCCGCGAAACTACCGCGAGACGTATCGACTACCGAAAACTTAAATTCCGTTAATTATTGGGAAGTTCTTTACGAAGGCCTTCGACCGCGTGTCGTGAATTGTTGAGTCTGTCGCGCACGTCTTCGTAGGGCCGTGAGAATATTGCCGCGTTGTAATTCTTTCTCACCGATTCCGCCGTTATAATTATTGTTAGTTCTTTCTCACCGATTCCGCCGTTATAATTATTGTTAGTTCTTTCTCACCGATTCCGCCGCTACCTTATTGTTAATTCTTTCTCATCGATTTCCGCCGTTATACCAATTGTTAATCACATATATTGTCTATCATACATATTCGCTCATTAAAATTATTGTTTTATGAATTGTTGGTTGTGACTGCGTTCCCGTCCCCTCTTCCCGCAATCTTGAAGAACCGCGCCCCTCTACACCAAACTGGGCGAACCGGCGACGTTAGTGAATACCGCCGGGGATATTACGATTTCGCGAATTTTGTGCGGCGCGAGAAGTCGCGCCTGGCGCCCAAAATAACATACGATATTAGTACCGTACTTATGAATCTTTCGATACCACCCCCTTTTTCGCTCCTAATTGTGCGTACTCTCGGGCGACTGGAAAGTACGTTGCACAACCCTTACTGGTGTTTAAACCCTTTGTGGAGAAACCAGAGATATGTGTTTTTTCTATTGTCAAGTCATATCTGGATCGCACACAGAGTCTCAGGCATGGAGAAGTAGATTCACTGTTTGTCTCTACTCGCCCACCATATAAATCAGTCACTTCCCAGTCCTTGGATCATTGAATCAAAGCAGAACTAGCGGTTGCTGGTATATATACTTCTATATTTTCTGCCCATTCAACCCGCCATGCCTTGACCTCTCGGGCGGCCAGCAGGGACATTAGCTTAGAGGAGATTGGTAGGATTGCTGACTGGGGCAGATCGTCCGAGGTTTTCGCACACTTTCATAAACGGCCAATCGTTAATGAATTGGCCTTTCAAGCATCTATTCTTGACACTGTATAAGAATTCCTTTCTAAAATATTATTAGCTCGAAAAGTTGTTCAATTATAACGTTCCTCTCCTTACAATATTAAACCTTGAACAAATCTGAGGCTTTCAATATCTACATTTGTAACCATCCGGATGAGACGTTGCATAATTAAAAAGTTAAACGAACTTACCTAACAATAAATAAAGTTTGACTGTAATTATGCTCTCTCGTCCAGATGGATAACCATTTCCTTCCCAATCCTTTTTCAGATTTATAGCTTTAAAAACATGAAGCGCTCGGGCGACGGAGACCCGCGCGCGCAGTAGTAGCGCTGCACACGCGCGCTTTTTCAAGCTTTAAAATCGTCTGTTGATGCTTGCGCAGAAGAGCACACTACATTTGTATCCATCCGGACGAGACAGCATAATTATAGTCAAACTTCACTTAGGTAAGTTCGTTCAATTTCTCAAATTTAACGAATAAGCACTCTAGTCTATAAGATGTCCAGGGCTGGCGCGCGCTTCTCACTCACTTGTTCCTAGTATTTGGCTAATATTTATAATAAATGTCTTCAGATGCTAACGGTTGTGTTATGATTAATTTACAGCATTTTAAGACTGTACGTAAAAATCTATTTTGAATATCGGGCTACAACCTCTTTTTTCATATTGCTTAAAATATGAAAAGTTCATAAAATAAATATTAATTTCATTCCTTACGTAATAAATAAATAGAAAAATTGTCTAATTCTGTAGGTCCACCTGAAAATAAAGATAAATATATAAATAGTAAGTTGCTTTGCGCAAGCTGAGTGTTATATTATTCCAAATATTTTACAGTTTCATTCAATAACAGTTTTATCGGTATCTTGAAATTTATCATACATCTTTCAAACTTTTATATAATTATAAGTATCAGCAGGATTAAAAAAATTGTAAAAAGATAAAAATGGTTTCGGTACAAAAAAATGAAAAATTACATTTTTTGTAATATAACTTTTTGAAATTATTTATTTTTCAAAAAATTTAAATTCTCTCAAATTATCTACAAATACAACCGCCGTAAACTTTTAGGAACCGTCGGTGCCTTTCTCTCTTTCCTCCCTTTCGAAGGTGTGTGCTCTGCGACTCTCTGCTTCTTCTTTCTTTTTCCTTTCGGAGGTGTACGCTCTGCGATTCTTCATTTCCTCTTCCTTTTTCCTTTCGGAGGTGCGCGCTCTGCGACTCTCCTCTTCCTTCTCCCCATCTCCCCGAGGCATCAGGTCGGCCCATATAGAATCACACTTATTTCGGCTACCGAAATCTCTTTAGAAATCTTTCCAATAATTTCAATTAACAGAAGCCTCTCTTTGATAATTACCGAAAACCTATTTAATAATTTCAATTAATCAAAAATCTCTTTCGATCAAAGGTACGCTACGCTTCAGCCCTCTCTCTCGCTACACTCACAAATTAATCTCTTACGTTTGTATTAAATATAAATGTATATATGTCGATAATGTTTAAAAATAATAAATGGTCAATCTCAGGTAATTTCTTCTATAATAAATTATTATCAAGCCATACCCCTCCCCTATTCCTTCATTTTCAAAAATTACGCTTCGGAGCCCACGCCCGTAACAATGGGAATACAAAGTTTGTACACTTAAATTTTATTTTAAAAAATTAAAGGTACCACCACTTGGGTTTATTAAAAAACTAAAGATATTACAATTTGGATTTTATTTGTTAAAAGTAATACAGCAGTTAATTCAAATAGCAATATATTATCTTTATAATTAGCGCAATTTAAAGATTTCATATATTTTTTGGAAAAATATATATCATTCAGGTTGAATTAGATTATACAGTATTAAGATATTATTTATTTTTAAGTAAATACCATTTGAGTTAAAATACGACTTTTCAATGAGAATACAAAAATAGTATCACTTGAATTTTATGAAGAAAATTAAAGATATTACCACTTGGTTGGATTGGAATAGGAAGATTTTTCAGTGACAATACAGAGATAGCACCTGGGTGTTGTAAAAAAAATAAAGGCATGCGCGCACGCACGCACGCGCGCAACAACATGCACACATATTTGGCGCCTTTTTTAACTTTTTTTGAAAAAAGTAATTTTACAATGATATCACGCGTTTTGTAGTGTTAAGCAATATGTATATTTTTGTAATAAAAAACATGATTTCAACAACAATATAAAAAATTAATCATACACAGATGAACATGTAAAGGAAAAAATATATCACTATCATTTCTATCGTTTTCATTTATACAATAATTTACTTCGCTATAAGTGACTGAAAAATGAAATGTTAAATGAAATATATATTGTGATACACAAAGATATATACAAAATTGATTTATTCCATTTTTACTTTGCTATTCGTGAATATTTTTAAATAGACTAATATTTTAATTTATCGATTGATGAATCGTGTTACACTCAAATGCTTTGCTTCGTGTTAATAGTATTTGTACATAATATGATTAATCAATCGATTAATTAAAAAACTTTTTATTAAATCTCTTAAATTATAATACATTGTTGAATATAAAAATTTGCATTTACATTTATTTATTAATGTATTGCAGGATTTCATTAAAAAACATTAAATTAAAAATAATATTTTTATATGACTGTATAACGACACGACTCGTGTTTTCAAGCATGGACCAGCTCGCCAGTATTGCCAGAGCTCAAGGTGGATCGCGAATAAATTAGGCTGAGAGTTATGAGTTAACAATATCTATTTATTATACTAAATTAACACAAGACTGATCTTTGACACGAAATAGAACATGAGGTTTAAACATTATAATTGTGGATTGCTTAATTCGCGATATATTTAGAAGGCAGAACGGAATCGTATGTACAGCTGTTTTTCGGTAGCTCGTCGGTGTTTTTATGCCCGGGTTTTCTGAATACCGCGAGACGTGTTAACGGCTCGGCGTCAATTCCGAGGCGCGGTTGCGGTGCGCGTAGGTTGGGGAGGCACGCCGTCAAGATTTGGCGGTGCGAGACAATGGGCCGGCGACCTTTTAAACGTGACGAGGATTTCCTCGCCCGGTGCACCGGTGATCGCGGATTCTCGATAAGAGTACGGAATGACGGCGGCTGACCCGAGATCGCTCGGAGGCGGAAGAGCACTCTACCCCCTTTAGTTGCAGCCGTCAGGAAGCTAGTGGCGGGATTCAGTCCAGCTCGACCTCTTTGTTGTGCTGACCTGGGATAGCAGAAGGAAGGCAGAAGGAGTATAAGGCCGGTTCTAAGCCGGGTGTGCCGAGGGAGTGGGGTGTGCGGGAGGCGGGAGATATAGGTGTGGGGTGGGTGACGTCACGCACGGGGAAGCATCGTTATCATTATACATAAACATGAGCAATGTTCTTGCCCATGTTTATGTAAACGCGGCGTTTTGAACCATGCCGCGCGGAGGCACTGTTTACTTAAACACGACT
>QKQZ01003304.1:0-21415 GCA_003595255.1 Solenopsis fugax | reverse complement strand
GCCGTTATCAGAGTACACGTTGCTTGGCTTGCCCCTACGTCCTGTAAAACGCTTGAATGCGTTGAGGAAGGCGTCCGTCGTTAAGTCAGAGACGACCTCTAAATATATGGCTTTAACTGCCATACAAATGAATACTACCACGTAGGCTTTAATCTTTTTCGCCCCTCTTCGTTTACTTTCGCGTATGTAAATGGGGCCGCATAAGTCTATTCCTGTGTTAGAGAAAGGTCTAGACGGAACTACCCTATTAAATGGTAAGTTCCCCATAATTTGCTCTGATATACGTGGTTTAAACCTGAAACACTTGATACATTTGTAAATTAAACGCTTGACTAAGCCGCGCGCTTTGAGCGGCCAATAAGATTGCCGGACTGCGGCCAATGTCGCTTCTGCACTGGCGTGAAAATGCCTAGTGTGTTCGCGGTTTATCACCAACTCCGCGAACTTCGATCGAGCTGGCAACACTAGGGGATACTTAGCATCGTTTTCCAGGACCGAATGACGCAGCCTGCCCCCCACGCGTAACAGCCCATTGTTATCAAGCCACGGATTTAAATGCTTTAATCTACTGTTATTATTTATTGCTTTGTTATGCTTTAATGACTCTATTTCTGACCGAAAGGCTGAAAGTTGCTCCGATTTGACGATGCATTGTTCTGCGAGTTTCAATTCCCCCACAGTTAGCGAATTTTCTAAATTTATTTGTTTTTTCCTACAACGATTGACAAATCTCAGGCAAGTAGCGGTGACCCGCAGTGATTTCTGGAGAGCTGAGAATCGATGGACCAAATTGTTCTTGGAACCTTCTTCCACGGCCAACAAGATAATCGGTAGCTCCGGGTTTGACTGACAACTGATTTCATCCTCTTCAACGTCCTTTGGATCTGAGCAGTGCGTTAGCGTTGGTTGTTTCTCAGCCAATCAGGCCCGCTCCACCACAACTGAGTTTCTCTCAATTTACTCGGAGCGACTCCCCTTGATACAAGGTCGGCTGGATTTTCTTTTGTGTTGACGTGACGCCAATTTTCCAGCGCGTGAACTCTTGAATTTCTCCTACTCTATGAGCTACAAAAACTGGCAACTTCTTTGTAGATTTAAGCCAACACAGGACGATGGAAGAATCTGTCCAGTAGTACAATTTAGATATCTTGATGACCAACGAGACCTTGATTTTGCACATCAACTTCGTTAATAATTGAGCGCCACATAATTCTAATTTAGGGATTGACATTGCCTTGATCGGTGCCACCCGAGATTTTGCGCACAACAAGCTTACTTGTACTGAATTATTTTTGCCGATACTTTTGACATAGACGCAAGCGCCATAAGCTCGCTCGCTTGCATCGCAGAAACCGTGTAGTTGGACTTCTGTGTCCGAGTCGTCCATGATGACTTGACGTTGAATACTGAAGCCATCCAGACCCTGCATTTCCGCCACGTAGTCAGCCCATCTCGCAAACATCTCTGATGGCAGGGACTCATCCCATTGTACTTGAAGTCTCCACAGCTCCTGAATTAAGAGCTTTGCAGTTATTATCACCGGAGCTAGCAGACCGAGTGGGTCAAAAATTTGGGCTATATTTGACATCATCGTCCTTTTTGTGGCAAATCTAGGATGTGATAACCCAATCGTGTATTGCAATAAATCCTTGGAGTGGTTCCATCTGATTCCTAATGTTTT
Source organism: Solenopsis fugax (assembly GCA_003595255.1). Classification (NCBI taxonomy): domain Eukaryota; kingdom Metazoa; phylum Arthropoda; class Insecta; order Hymenoptera; family Formicidae; genus Solenopsis; species Solenopsis fugax. The sequence goes on along the minus strand of QKQZ01003304.1, from coordinate 19,734 downwards.
TGAAGTGCCGTCCTTGTCTAATTCTATTAGCGCGGCTTCAATTTTTAGCCCTGGCAAGTCTCGCAGTAACTCTTTGCTATTTGACGCCCATTATCGGAGTACAAATCCGCTTTTTAGAAGCAACGCTGCTATTTGATCTCGGATCGCTCTCGCTTCTTCCAAGGAATTTGCGCCGGTTAGGAGATCGTCCATATAAAAATCTCTCTGCGCGATTATTGCCCCGACGGGAAATTGGCTTCTCTCTAACTCGGCCAGCTGATGGATCGCCTTGGTGGCTATGAAGGAGGCCGGCGTCGTTCCATAAGTCAATGTAAGCAACTCGTACGTTTTAATGTCCTCTGTCGGATCATCTCTCCATACAATTCGCTGCAGCGACGTTTGATTCTTGTCGATGAGGATTTGTCGATACATCTTCGCTATGTCCGAGGTAATCACGTACCGGAAGCTTCGGAATCTTGTCAATATTGCGAATAGATCCTCTTGCAGAACTGGCCTTTTCATTAGAGCATCGTTCAACGAAACACCGCTCGTTGATTTGCTTGATGCGTCGAACACCACTCTTACTTTGGTAGTAGCGCTCGTTTCTCTTAGCACGCAGTGATGCGGTAAGTAGTATTGTTGCTGCATGTTCTACTTGTCTGAACCTGCTAGTATTTCTCGCATGTGGCCTAGTTCTAGATATTCTTGCATAAATTTGGAGTATTCACGCTTTAGTTTCGGTTGCGCAGCGAGCCTTTTCTCTAATTTGAGGAGCCTTTGAGTAGCCGATTCTTTTGAGTCGCCGATTTGCCTGAGCTGCTCTTCCTTTATCGGCAAGGCCACAATGAAGCGTCCCTCCGAATTGCGCCTGTAAGTGCGCTCGAAATGCGCCTCACATTTACGCTCCTCAAGAGAACGAGTACTTTGCCTCTCGCAATGCTCCACTTGCCAGAATCGCGAGATCTCCGAGTTTAACTGCTCATTAATTGACGTGACAAAGTGTCTTTAGACTATTCTCTTTCGTCATCAAGTTTCCCGAAACTATCCAGCCGAATAACGTCTTCTGCCAATTTGGTTGCGTCTTGGAGGCCTTGATTCGGCCGATGCACATTACGTCAAAAAATATTTCTGCACCCAGTAGCAGATCCACTTCTGCAGACTCGTGGAACTCTGGGTCTGCCAAGGAAATGCCTTTTGGCATTTGTAAGTCGCTTGCGTTGATTCGATTTAAAGGTATCGGCTGAGTGATATGATCTATGACCAGGCATTCGAGATTAGCCTTAAAATTGTTGATTCTTGATTGCACCGTTATTCGGACTCTTCGATTGGCTTGCGTAAATACCGCTGCGAGACCGCACATTGGAATTTTCGTAGAAAATTGCTTGAGGGCCAACCTTTTGGCACAATTACTGGTTATAAAGTAGGATTGAGAGCCACTGTCCAATAGAGCTCTGCATAACACTTCCTTGTTCTCGTTGTTTATCACCTTGACGATCGCTGTGGCGAGGAGTACCTGCTTGTCTGGTTCAGCTCTTGCGCTGCTCACGCTTGCCGCCACTATCTTTTTTTGTTCTGCTGTGGCTGCTTTCTTCGTTTTGATTTCCTTGTCCTCTGCTGAAACTTGCTCTAAATGTAGCAAGGTATTATGTCGCTTATTGCATTTGCGACATGGGCCGAAGCGGCACTGCCTTGCTTGATGAGCCACCGCCTTTAGGCAGCATAGGCACAGATTGCGTGCTCTAGCTTCATTGATTCGCTCGTTTATTTCGAGCCGTAAGTAGTCCTCGCATTGGTATATCGAGTGGCCGGCCTTTTCGCAGTATGCGCATTTGTAGGCAGCCGTTGCTAAGTTAGCCGCGGTGCTCTTGGTTTGACCGCTTCTGTTTTGTCTTGAGTCTGACGACTGTGGCCTTCCAGCGCGAGCAGAGGCTTCTAAGGCCTTACAATGTTGTGCTAAGAAATCTGTCAGCTTCTTGAGTGTCGGAACCTCGCCCTTGGTTACCGTGATCTCCCAGGCTCGGCTTGTTTTTTGATCCAGGTGACTTGTTACCAGATAGATGATCAGATCATCCCATTGGTCGGTGGGTCTTCCCAATGTTTTTAATGCGCGCAGATGCTTCAAAAGGCTATCCAAAAGACGACGTAATACGACGTGATCTTCTTTCACCATCGTTGCTATTTCGAACATGGACTTGATGTGCTTTTGTATGATCATACTGTTGTCGTCGTATCTTTCCTTTAATAGGTCCCATGCTTCGGCATAGTTTTCCTCAGCTACTTCGAGCGAATCTATTACGTCTCGAGCCTCACCTTTTAATGACGCTATCAGANGACGCTATTAGATATTGCATCTTTTGTGTGTTGGGAAGCGCTGCATTTTGATTGATCATGCTGTTAAACATATTGCGAAACGGAATCCACTCGTCAAATACTCCCGAAAACGTGGGTAAATTAACACGCGGCAGCTTTAAGTGATCGTTGTCGCCGCTGCCATATGTTGCTGGCGTCCCTTCTCTTGCTTGACGCGCGACCTGACTCAAATTCGTACTAGAAAGCACATTTAATTTGCTCTCAATTATTAACAATTCGATTTCCGACGTGATTGCGAAATATTTTTCTTCAAATGAAGTTCTCTCCTCGTTATGCCGCGCATCGTCTTCCGGGCCCACCTCTATCTCTTCGATCGCTGACTGGACGCCGTTGAAAACATCCCAAGTTTCGCTGAATTTATGGAATCTCTGCCGCAACTCTATAAGTGACGCATTTTGCGCCTTTAAGTTCTCCAAATATGTCGCGACCCTTGTGCACTGGCCTTTGATTTGAGATCGTTTTGATTTTAGGGATCTTAATGGAACGGAGCCACCTCCGCCTCCCCCGCTACCCGTCTCGGTCATTGCAAACGGTACCTAATTTATTTTCGGATCACACGGTTACGATGTGCCAATCTGACTTGTTTCAGAACACGAGCTTCGGATGCGCCGATCTGACTTGTTTCGGAACGCGAGCTTCGGATGCGCCGATCTGACTTGTTTCGGAACGCGAGCTGACTTGTTTCGGAACACGAGATTCGGGTGCGCCGATCAGGCTTGTTTCGGAACGCGAGCTGACTTGTTTCGGAACGCGAGGTTCAGACCGCCTATCGTTTTTTGTTATATCGGGACGCGATGTCGCGCCTTTTTCTTTCTCGCGTTTCGTGCACCACGTTGCGGATCAAAATGACGGATAACGTCTTGCGATAATGAATTCCGCCAATGTTGCTATTTAATGAAAAATATACACGCGTAAATTGGCTGCGTTGGACGGATGCTAATAAAAATTGCTGCTTACCCGCCAACGGTCTGAATGCGATACCGTAATTTAATGAACACGCGTAAATTGACTGCGCCCGACGGATGCTACTAAGAATTGCTGCTTACCCGCCAACGGCCTAGATACGATACCGTGCTTTCGATAGTCTCCTCTGTTGCCTCCAGCTCTCTCTCTAGTCTTGCTCTTGACCGAGAATATCCGGCTCGAAGGACCACAATGTTAGTGCCCTTTTTGAGGAGGGCCGGTGCAAGGTTGGCACGTATTTCTTGAATCTGGTCATCGATTAAGTTTAATCGGCTATGCCGTTAAAGTGGACTGTATAATCTATATTGAGACTTGAGACTTTAGACTGGTTTCAACAGAACTCTTTACTTCCTTGCTTGTTACAACGGTTACTATTGGAGACTGCCACTACTCGACTGTTCGACTTATTCACTAACTAACTAACTAAAGACGGACGCTGCCGAATTCTTTTGCGCGTTACAGAAAGCGGCTACGCAAGCGACGCTCGTGCTGCAGATCGCAACTAACTAAAGATTTTTCCCTAGATCGATATGTGACGGAGAAGCATGCTTCTAACTAAAAACTGCTTTAACACAGATAATATCACATTTATTAAATTAGAAATAATTTAATAATTAGCGATGCTAACTTGCATCTTGATGTTAGACCCCTTATCCTCCCTAAAAAAATTGTAAAGAATTTATTGCGAAAAATATCATCTCAGCCAGGGTTTATATTATATTACTTGATATTGTGAATTATTTGGTATATTGCTTTTTTTGGTATATCTTAATATTTTTCGAACCAATGAAGAAAAACAAAAATAATAAATTATATTGTAATACAAAATTATGTTTTGTTTGCAGATGTCTGCACTATTTTTACTCTAACGAAAAGTTAAAAGCTCACTTGTGGACTGCGGAAAGATGAACGACTGCGCAATCAGGTTACCGACAACGACAAGTGGCTAAGTTTCAAAAATTACTGCAGGAAGGAACATATGCCGTTTATCATTTACGCCGACCTGGAATGCATTTTGAAGAAAATAGAGGAGGAGAATAAGTACCAGCATCATCGGGTATTTAGTATAGCGTATTACGTGCATTGCTCGTACGATGATTCATTATTTAATTATCGGTTTCGTCGCAATAAAGATTGCGTCGCGTGGTTCGCCGAACAACTTAGAGATTTAGCGCACAGTGTAAATAATGTTCTATCGGCTAATGTCCTCATGGAATTAACGCAAAACGACTGGAAAAAACATAATAGCGCCACGCATTGCCACATTTGCGAAAAACGTTTGCGCCAAACAATACGCGGGTACGCGATCATTGTCACATAACCGGTCGATTCAGAGGTCACGCATATTCTCATTGCAACTTAAATTACATAGATTCGCATTGCATTCCCATAGTTTTCCACAATTTATCCGGTAGCGACGCGTATTTTAAAATTCAGGAAATAGCAGTGGCATATGAAGGGCATATTGAGTTACTTTCGATAACAAAAGAAAAATACATTTCGTTTACAAAAAGTGTCAAAAACACCGAAATTAAAAAAAATAAAACATATTTAAAATTGCGATTTATCGATTCTTTAAAATTTTTAAATATCAGTCTTGACATTTTTTTTAGCAAGGATAAGCCACGGATAATGCAATGCGAATTTTGTAATTTATCTACAGAAAATTTCGATTTAATAACGCGAAAAGGTGTTTTTCCATATGAATATGTTGACTGCATCGACAAATTAGAGGAGACCAAGTTACCGATGCAAGAATTATTTTACAGTTCATTGACGGGCGATAACATCAGAGAGCGATTACGCGCACGCTGTTTGGCAGCGGTTCTCCATTCGAATGCTCGGCGAGTACAGTGATTTATATCTTAAAACCGATGTGCTGTTGTTGGCCGATATTTTTGAGAATTTTCGCGATAGTTGCGTCGCGAGTTATGGACTCGATCCCGCGTATTATTACTTATTACCCGGTTTCACGTGGAACGCGATGATGAAACATATAAATTTTGAGTTGTTCACTGACACTGTTATGATCATTTATTGAGCGCGGTATACGCGGTGGTCTAAGTCAATGTTCCCACAGATACGCGCAGGCTATCAATAAATACAGGCGTTCGTATGACCCGTCAAAACTGGCATCATACTTGATGTACTACGACATGAATAATCTATACGATGGGCGATATATCAACCGTTGCCTTATGGCGAATTTCGATGGGTCGAAGACGTTGCGAAATTTAATCCTTAAATACGTAAGTGGGTGAGAGAGACCGCGCGCGCGTGCGTGTGTGTGGAAATTTCGAACGTTTACTGTGTAAAGACGGAAGAAAACAAGAGGTTCGGACTAGAAGGTAAGAAAAGTTTGAAATCTCCTCTTTCGATTGACATGGTTGATCAACTTTATTGGTCAACTAGAATTCGGACGGCAGCAAAATTTTGTTGGGGTCTGTAGGATGTTAACATTATGTATAAGCGAAACTTTTTTTGTGAGTATTTTACATAAAAAAGCTGGACAAAATACGTTCGAACAGGTCGGTTCGCGTATGTTACTCGCATATACTCTGTCTAAAGTTAGAATACTATAAAATGCTGCAGAAAAGGGAGCTTTTCTGAAATATATCATGAAACACATCAATTTTCAATTTTAGACACGAGTTAATCAAAAATACTTCATATTCGCCTTGTTACATAAGTACATTTTTTAATAGAAAAGACAATAACATAATTTTTTATGAAAGTATGAATCTTTAGTTTTAAAACGCCGTATTGTAAAGTCCTTAAAAGTTTTTTATTGCAAAGATATGATTTTTTTAAAAAAGTAGATTTTTAGATACCCCAAAAATACCTCATATTCTCCTTGTTACATAATTATACTTTTTAAAAAGAATGACAATGGCATAATTTTTTTTTAAGTATGACTTTAGCTTTAAAACGCCGTATTTGAATGTCCTCAAAAGTTTTTTATTGCGAACATATGATTTTTTAAAGGAAAAGGGGATTTTTGACCAATTTCTCATTTTTGCTTAATGGTTTTTCCTTTATAACTTCACAATAAATTATTTTTCGGCAATGCCGATTGTGCAGTCACATTTCTAAGATTCTGAACTTTCATTTAAAAAAAATTGTTGAAAAATATTGATTGTATTCAAAGTTATAACTTCTCAAAGTCTCCCAGACCCGAAAATGTGTTTCCGTATTTTCGGTATGTTTAAGGGTTAAACATACGCGAACGCGATCGCTTCGGATTCGCCCACGGGTTATATTCTCGAGATCGATCTCGAGTATCCGGAACATTTCCACGACCGACACATTGACCTACTGTTCTGCCCTACGCGTGATAAGCTACCCGGTACGCGACAAGAGAAACTTCTCGCGACACTATATGATAAGAAGCGATATGTAATTCATTATCGTAATCTGCAGCAGTGCACGCGCCACGGTCTTCGTATCGCAAAGATACACAGCGTACTTCAATTCGTTCAATCCGCCTGGCTTCGCGATTACATTCAACTTAATGCAGATTTCAGAACTCGGACGAACAACGAATTTGAGAAAAATTTATATCAACTAATGAATAACGCAATATATAATAAAACCATGGAGAACGTGTGCAATCACGTCGATGTGCGACGTAACAAAATGGGAAGACAGGTTCGGCGAGGAGGCAATGATCACGAAGCCAAATTTCCACAGTTGTAGCGTTTTTTCAGAGAATCTGGTCGCGATAGAATTACGTAAAGTCGAGGTGAAGTTCAACAAGCCGATTCACGTGAGTATGTGTATATTTAACATATCGCAAATCTGCTTGTACGAATTTCATCACAAGTACATGACACCATTGTTTCGTGACAAGTGTAAGATTATGTGCACCGATACGGATAGTCTTATATATCACATAGAATGCAACGACGTATACGATATAACGAAACGTGATACTAACAAATTTGATCCGAGCCGCCGACAATGTGTACGGTATTCCGCTCGCAAATAAAAAAATACCGGGCTTGATAAAAGATGAAAACAATGGCGCGATCATGATTGAATTCGTCAGACTTATAGTTAGACCAAAGATGTACGCGTTGCGCGTAAATGGTAAAAAAGATACGAAAAAAGTCAAAGGTGTCAAAAGTAACGTCTTACAATTAGTGCGAATAATAACGTTCGACGATTACACGCGATGAAACTGAAATGACGCGAAAACATGTTTAAGATTAAAGCTACACGAAGTATATACAGTGTCCGAGTCGAAAATTGCTCTAATTGTAAGTTCATACGATAATAAGAGATATATTTTAACCGATTCTATCGACACGCTGCCATAGGGACATTACAAAATATCATTGTAAATAAAATATTCATTTATATAACGGTATATATTTTATAATGTTATAATATATTTTTTATTTTATAATGTTATAATAAATTTTATAGTACATTGTCTTTATGTATCCACGAATTGTGTGAGTTATCAAATCCAAGCCATTTCATGTTTAAATTCAAAACTTTATTCCTTCTTTTGTGCAACACTTTTTCAACGAGATACACATCGGGATTAGCGACGCGATGCAATTCGTACTTGTAGAATCCTCCGGCAACAGATTTTCCTTGGTAATCTTCCAGGAGATATGTCACGGGATTTGTTTTCTGCACTTTGACGATTCTAAATACCTTCGTGGTCCAATTTGGAGTGTAACCTTTTTCAAAAGTTGTCTTGAATTTACTCATGCAAATCGAGTCACCCATTTTGAACCGCGCGGGTGCGGCGATATTTACGTGGCTGTATACCGTGCTTAAAAGTTTTTCGGCGATAGCGGAAGTAATATCAGTGGGACACATTCCGATAGTTCGATGCTTTCGTCTATAAATATTTTTGACACGAGACGCGATAACAAGATGATCCATCTATAGGGTGTTTGTTAATGGTTTTCCCCACGTTTTATCATAAGAGATGACATCGATTGCACTTGTTGTACCGGCGGGTACAATGATATATTTCTGATCGGGATCGGTCCGCCCAAAGGATAGGAACCCAAGGGGAGGTACTCAGAGGAGGGAGCGCCGGTGTCAATAAATGCTCTCCCGAGTGTTTATGAACCGTTTATTCCAATGTCGCTACAGCCTTATGTTCCGTCGTTACTCCGTGTATGTCCGAGCTGGTAGGATCGAGTTTCCCTTGTAGCGGTCCTCTGCTCGGTTTATCACGGGGTGTCAGATGGCCCGCGTGAGTAACGTGACGGTCGTAATGACTGCGTGATTACTATAATAGAACTCCTGCTGCCGGCATATCGGCAGCCTAATTTATGCCTATTGATTAGCGATTGTGGAGGGGCATCGGGCCTTCGATGTGGCCATATTTGGTTACTGCTGAATCAATCACGCGGTTTTCGGTTATTCGCGTGATTGTGAATTTCGCAATCTTGCATTTCCATTTGGCCGAACGTCGTGGCGTGATCGTTGCTAGGAGGAAATGCAAGATACTTAATGTAGCTATTTGGGCTACAACTCCCTCCCCCGTTGAAAAAGAAAAACGGAGGGACGGAGTTTTTCGTTTACCATACCGTTGGCCTAGAAACGTGTACTACTGGTGTGTCTGAGGATTGATCTTGGCATTCTGAAATTGTCTTCTGCGTTTAAAGCTAGTGTTACACGTTTCTGGGGCGGGTCTTTTCTCTTTTTTCTTGCGATGTATATTGTTATCCCTATGGCACCTATTATAATAATGAACATAGTGAGTCCGCTGGTTGCCATTGGATAAATAAAATGGTTCGATTTCAGATACAGGTTTTCATTTTCATTGAGATCATTATTCATTTGGTGCAATTCCGTTTGTAAGTCTTTTAATTTTGATGAGTCTTTAGTAATTTTGTGTATTTGTCTCTTTACCTATATTTACGTTTAGTTGTTCGTCCTTTGATATCGAAATATTATATTCCGGTAAGTACGAGTCTATTTTTGTTTTATTTAACGTTCTTTGTGATTTTAAGATTATGTTGTGTGTTCTGATTTCACAATTGTTTTTTAATGTAATCTTTCCTGTGTTCTGAATCGTTCGTTTTATTTGTCCGTGGTCTTTACATTTAATCTCGATTACTTGTTTCGTTGGTGACGAATATAACCACGCATGTAGGTTATTGAGCGGTACCCACACGGTGTTGTTTGCTACGATATTCTTTATGTCGCAATTTCTACGGTTTATTTTATTTTCTATATATATATCTACTTCGCAAATTGGGTTAGAGTTTATTCGTTGTATTATAAGATTCTGTTCGCATAAGTATTCGGTGTTGATTAGTTTACACGTTTGCAAATTGTCCTGTGATAGTAATATATATGAACGTTGTTCGGTGCTTATAGCTATTAGGGGATTCTTTATTTCGATTACAGTAAATACATTTTCGTGGTTCGGTACGGGTAGCGAAATTACTTTTGTTATTTTATATTTTGGGTGTGAGATAAGGAGAAATTTTAGTATAGTAAATATTTTGTTCGCGTCGCAATGTGCGCTTACCGTGATTGTTTTTTCTATATCCGCCCAGTCATTTTCTTTAATACGAAATGAGAAATAAAGCCCTTCCGGTAGCTGTAGGCTTGCTTCTTTCAAACTTTTAATTATTTCCTTTATTGGTGCTAATCGCGGATTTAATATTCCTTGTCTTATCGTGACTAAGTAATATATTATGTCTTTCGCGTCGCGTGTTAAGTCTGCTATGATTGCTCTTATTAATATAAAATGCTCATGCATAATGCTGTGACGTTCCTTATTTAACAATTGCTCTCTTAATTTCTTTGTTACGTTTGCGGAGATATTCGTTATTTTGTATTGTCGTTTCAGTTTCGTCGATGTGCGCTATCGTCTGTTGCAATATTTTGATCTGATTTTTTATTGCATATCGTGTCGTTTTTTGTTCGTCCTGTAGTGACGTTAATTGTTCGTTAATGAGTTTCTCGTCGTTCCATTGTTCCGAATAGTGATTTAGCTATCGTTCCTATTCCGTTGACAAGTCCGCGTTTCTGTATTTCTGTTGATTCGCACATGGAATTTATTTTTCTTATTTCCTTATTTATGTCTTCATAATCTTCTTTTGTTATTTGGTATAGATTTAGACACGTCTCTATTTCCGTAATTGCGATTAGCTGGCATAGGCTCTTCGTTTTCTGTGTATATGCTCTTAATTGTTCTAATCTTCTGGTTAGTGTTGTCATATTTATTTGTACGACTAGTGTCCAGGAGGCTTCTAGTAGATGCAATTTTCCTATTTCCTCGTAGTATATTCCCGGATGATTAGTGAATTTTTCAATTTCGTACAGCTTGCTGATTTTCTGTTTATTCTAGCCGTATGGTGCTTAGTTCCGCTTTCTCTGCGTACGTCCATATAATATAACATCTGCAATCAACCGGTTTCCTATTACATGGTGTTTTCTTTCTTGATAATTCTATTTTATTCAGCAAATTCTTCTTAACTTCGCTTATAATGTCTTTATATTTTATTCATTTGGCTGTCGTCTGTTCGTCGGTTATCTTTTCTCTGCGTTATCTTTGTCCGTGAAATATGCGGTTTTTGGATCCTTTTATTTTTAAAGATTTTGTATTATCGGGAAGGGATCCTGGAACCGAGGGTGAGGATACTACTGTGAACCTTCTCCAGGAAGGTTCAAATTCTTCCGACGGTTTTGATTTTGATATTTCTTCTGAGCCGGAAGTGACTCCCGCGGGTTTATCGTCTGACGACGGTTTGTCCCTGCATTCGGCAGAAACGGTTTTGCTTCGCGATTATTACAGCGTTGCTCGTCCTTTCAATTTTTCGGAGGATGTTGGTGAGTTTTCTTTTTTACTCTGTATGCTTTTTATATCCTCTCTCTCTCTCTTTCTCTTGTTCAATGTTAAGTGTTCCTGCCTCTGCTATCAGGTTTTCTTACCTGGTGTCGCTTTTTTTGATAACTATTATATCTTTGCTAATTCAGCTTACGATTTATCTTTTCTCTTCTCTGGTCCTGCTCTTCGTCTCGTTTCAATCTTCTTTCGGCTGTCATACTGTAAATATAATTGGAATGAGATAATGCGTTACTTTTTACCAGATTCTCCGGTCGTGTTTGAGGATATTCCCCCGGGGGATGTTGGACCCCCCGGAGGAGGTCGAGTACGACCTTCTTGACGTATTGTTCGCTGCTGCTGTCCCTGAGGTGGAGGGGGATATTATGCCGGATCCCCTGGATGTTGAGGATGTCGGTGGTCCTCTTGTGCCGGACGATGGGGTCGAGGACATTGATTCTCTTGATTTTGGTGATCCTCCCTCCGATGGCGAGGATGAAGACGCTATTGACCCCCCTTCTGATGAGGAAGTGGAAGACTTGGGCCATGTCTGGCTTGATGTGGTCCCCATGGACATTGATTTAATTCATGTGAACGTTTCTGATTTCGAGGAAGAGGACGGGGAAGATTTTTAGTGCTGCCCTAGTTTCGTATATATTTTTAGTATAGTTTTTTGCGTAGTTAGTGATTTAAGTGTAGTTTTAGTGTAGTTTTGACTTTTACTGTGCCTTTTCCTCCTCCTCTGGACTGGGTTTTTTCCGGCTTTTCTTTGGTCTTCAGGTGATTATTGGTTTTGACTTCTTATTGTTGGTGAGTCTTATTATCTATATTATTTTACTTATTTTATTGATTATCCCCTTTTGTATATATATTTTGTATATTTTGTACATGTACATATTTTATATAAATATATGTGTGTGTGTGTATTTGTATGTATGTATTTTTATATGTGTTTTATATAGACTTGTATATGTTTTATATATATATGTGCATGCTGTTTTTCTCGCGCCGCGTTTTTAATCTTCTATGAATAATTTAAGTCTGTTTGCGTGTGTCAAGAGCCTCCTCCGCCCCTTTTTGATCGTGTAGTTTACGTCGGAGTTCTGTTCTAAAATTATATACGGTCCGGTCCATAGTGCGTCGAGCTTCTTTGATCATCCGCGGCGGAGCGTCTCGTCATACAGTAATACTTTATCTCCTATCTTGAATTTTATTCTCTTTGTTTTTTATCTTGATATTCCTTGCTTTTTGTTTCTCTTTCTTCAAATTTTCTTTGGCGATTTGATTCGTTGCCTTTAATCGCTCCCTTAATTCCTTAGCATAATTTTCGTATGAGTACGTAAGTTTTGGAGGGGTAGTCAGTGATGTAGGGTAACTTCTCGTCTGTAGATTAATTCGAACGGTGTGTATCTGGTTGCTGAATGTGTAGTTGTATTGTACGCGAAAATCGCGTAAGGGATCCATTCGTCCCAATCTGTTTGATCGTCATTAATATAATGACGTAGGTATTCTGTTAGTGTTCTGTGCGTTCGTTCTAGAGCTCCATTGCTTTCCGGGTGGTGCGCGGTTGTCTGAATCTTCTCGATTTTTAAAAGTTTACATATATCTTTGAATATTTCGCTAACGAAGTTGGTTCCCTGGTCCGTCAGTATTTTTTCGGGTATCCGAGTACAATTTTTAGTACGAATTCTTTGGCGACAATATTCGCCTCTTGGTTTTGTATCGGGATCGCCTTGCTGAATTTTGTCAAGCAATCCTGGAAGGTTAATAAGTATTTATTATTGTTATTCGTCACAGTCAACGGCCCAACAATATCGAGAGCACATTTTTCAAAGGGGCCCTCCGGTGTATCTGTGATCATTAATGGTTTTTCTAATCCCTTTTTTCTAATCTTCAGCTTGTTTTTCTGACACAATTCGCACGTCGAAATATATTTTGCTACATCCGTGGTTATTCTCGGCCACGTGTATCTTATTTTAATTCGTTTTAGGGTGCGATCTATTCCTTGATGCCCTCCTATTGGAGCATCGTGGTATTCGTAGAGGATTCTTTTTCTCTCTTCCTCGCTATCAATTCTTATCGGTGCACTTGTGTTCTCTTCTTTTTCTTCTTCCTCGTTCGTCGCGTTGACCGTGGCGATTATGTTACGGCTTAGTGCGTCCGCGTTTGCATTAGCTTTCCCGGGCTTATGTAATATCTCATAGTCGTACTCTTCGAGCTTTAGCCTCCAGCGTATTAATCGTTAACCGGGATCGTTCACGCTGAATAACCATGTTAGTGTTTTATGGTCAGTGATTATTTTGAATCTTGTCCCGTATATATACGGTCTAAAATGTTTCACGGCCCATACAATAGCTAATAATTCCTTTTCGGTCGTGCTATAATTCTTCTCGGCGCGCGTTAGGACGCGGCTCGCGTACGCGATCGGATGATCCTGACCTACCGTACCTTGCGATAGTACGGCTCCGATGGCGTAATCTGATGCGTCCGTCGTGACTATGAATTCTCGCTCGAAGTCGGGATACTTCAAGACGGACGCGGTGGTCAATTTGAATTTTAACGTGTCGAACGCGTTTTGCTGTTCGGTTGTCCACGTGAATTTTTCCTCTTTTTTAGTTAGTTTTGTTAGAGGGCGGGCAATTTTTGAGAAGTCTTCGATAAATCTCCGGTAATATCCGGCCAAGCCTATGAAAGATTGTATATCTTTCACGTTTTTGGGTTCCGGGAATTTATTTGCCGCGTCTAATTTCGACGGGTCGGGCAAGATCCCGGTGATAATATGGCCCAAGTAAATTACTTCCTTTCGAAAGAACTTACATTTTTCGGGTTGTAACTTTAATTTGTTTCTCCGCAGTCGGGAGAACACTTCCCTCAGTCTTTTGTTGTGTTCTTCTAAGCTGGATGCATAAATGACGATGTCATCCAGATATACTAAGCATTGTAATCCTTGCAACCCAGATAATATTGTGTTCATTACTCTCTGAAATGTCGCTGGCGCGTTTTTAAGCCCGAATGGCATACGGTTAAATTCATAATGACCGTATGGTGTCGAGAATGCTGTCTTATGCTTGTCTTGTTCGGCCATCGGTATCTGATGATAGCCAGAAGCAAGATCGAGTGTGGTGAAATATTTAGCGTTTCCCAATTGATCTAGTATGTCTACTATATTGGGTATAGAGAATGAATCTCCTATCGTTTGGTCGTTTAATTTTCTAAAGTCTATGACGACTCGGAGCTTAGGTTTTCTGGAGGCATCGACCTTTTTGGGAACCACCAGTAGAGGTGCGTTCCAGTTGCTGCTACTGGGTCGTATAATTTCTTGTTTTAACATTTCCCCGATTTGCCGATTTACTTCGTGCTTATGTTTTTCAGGCAGCCTGTACGGCCGCACGCTTATACTAGCGGTGTCGGCTTTCGTTGTTATCTAGTGCGCTACACCGCTCGTGCACGACGAAGAGGTTCTCCGTCGAGGTGGAATATGTCGCTGTATTCTTCGCATAGAGAGAGTAAGGCCTTTTTCTCTTCGCGATTTAAATGAGCAACTCGTATGAGATTGCGAATTGTTTCGTGGCGAGGGGCTTTATTTTCTTCGCTTTTCGTCACCTTGTTTATATGTTTCTCAGTAGGCTGTGTCAATTCCTCAATATCCACGTGCGGAACTCCGATTTGTATTTCTGTACTTGTCGTGTTCAAGATGCTCACAGGGCATCGAAACTTGCGGGGCTCTACTAAACAGCTCCTGATAAACACGCCAGGTGAAATTTCTCCGGGTGGCGTTACGCCTATTACGTTACGCTCGACCGTAACCTGTGCGATAGTTGCGCTCCGTGGCTGCAGGGTTACTGTCTTATGCGCATGCAATTTAAGATGATTATCTCCGATCGTAATTTGTTTCGTGCGATAATCGCATGATGCTACGTGTAGTTGTATAAAGTCGGTTCCTAAGATGCCGTCGTCTCGCGTTACATAGAACGGGTGTGAGATTTCACGGCCTCGTAAGGTAATCATCGCGTATACCTTCCCTATGGTTGACATGGCATGCCCTGTAATTCCGGTGAGCTTTATCTTTTCCTCATGTAGTAGCGCGTTTTCCTTGAAATTTTGCATCTTTATTATGGAGATAGCCGCTCCCGTGTCGTATAATAAATCGACTTGTTTCGCTTGGCTTTACGGATTGGCAATGTAACTAAGCTTAATGTGGTATCGGTTGATCTCTCTCTTCATGTGGGCAACCTTATACTCCGATATGGGCCGCACTCGGCGCGTGGTTTCGTCCTTGTCTTCCTCGCTCTATCGGCTGTATCTGCTTTCTCTTTTCGTTTATAGTTTTCTGCACTCATAATTTTGTCACTGTATCCACGTCGTGTGGTTTGGTTCACACGAGTTCCTTGTCATGTTTCATCTCCGTTGGCGGGCCGGTCATGCAACGACCAACACTCGTCGCGCACGTGTCCGGTCCTCTTACAGTATTGGCAAAATTTGCTCACGGTGTTTACGCGAGAGGTTCTTTCTGCTCTAGGTAACACGAACTTGCTGCGGCAATCGCGTGCATAGTGTCCCGCTTTTCCGCATCTTTGGCATAGGGGATTTGAAATTCTCGTTTGTCGAGCGTCAACTGTTTTGGGTTTATTCTGGTAGTTCGCTCCCTTGACTTTTTCTTCTGCGCTGGCTCCCGCCATGGTTTCCTGTAGCGTGCGGTACTTCTGTGAGCGCACAATCAATCGTATTTCCTCGTGTAGCTCGTGTTGGAAGTTATGTAGCGCCTGTAGTTTTATCATCTTTAATATGGCCTGTTGATGCGCGGGCTCGTGCGCCTCTTCCTCCATCATGGCTTCATAGAGTTCCATTGCCAGCGCGTCGACTCTTCGGCCGAAATCTTGAGCACTCTCTCCGTGCTTCTGCTTTAGCAAGTTAAACTCGACTTGTAAATGGCTAGTACTACGCTTGCTCAAGTATTCCTTTTCGAGAGCGTCCTTTAACTGCTCGTAATCGCGGATATCGCGAGTTTGGAAATCGAGCATTGCCTTGCCCTTGAGTTTCGTACACAGAATGGCTTCTAGCAGGACGGACTCGTGTAACGGATCGATATTCTTCATAGTGAAGTTACTGGCATTCAAAAATTCTCGAATTCGAGTGCGCGAGATACCGTCGAATTCCGGTATCATATCGCGCGCGTCATTTAGTCGAATGAAAATCGGCGGTGCGTCGGTCGATTCCGTACGTCGTCGTGCGAACGTCCGTATGAGACGTCGGCACCGTAGCTTACGTGTTCACGGTCCATACGTTCGCGGTACGCTCGGGGTCGTTCAGGTGGGTGCGCTAATTGCGCCCGTATCTGTTCTACTACGCGATCCTATCGAGCTCGGTAGTAGCTCAGGTCGCGTCGTAACTCCTCTAGCACTGAAGACTCGCCTGCTTTGGCTAGAGTGGTTCTGGCACGTCCGAACGTCCGGACTTCGGTGGGTCCGCGACGATGAGAGTTCCGTGGTGTCGTTTCCCGGGTCTTCTCTGATCTGGATTTCTTGCGGCATTTCGCTTCCACCCTGTGCCATTTTATTGGCTAATTCCCGATAAATTTCCTCGGGGTCGAAAATGTGGCTCTCGTAAGACGTCAGCGCCGCAAGTTTACGTCGCTCGGCGTTCGGCTGAAGTATGGTCAGGGTCGTTTGTACGTCTGTGGAGCATCGTCTCTATTCGTCGCTAATAAGCTCGGATCTAAGTCGTCGAAGAGGAACTCGCGCTCGGTTACAACGTTTACGGGTGAATTGTCTTCGCTGTCGCTAGATTCTTGCGATTCAATTACCCGGTTTACCTGCGTGATTATCTCCTCTAACGCGTCGGTCGCGATTTGCACGGGAATTCTCGGGCTCGAATTGAGCGTGCGTCGCGCCGCGTCACTTAGTAGCCACGATGTGTTCGGGGAAGGTGTGTACGACTGGTCGGACATTCGCTACGCGGATTATAATAGTTACAATCTCGACTTACATTACGAAAAACCGCATCTTGCGCTCGGCCCGCCTTGTTCGGGTTTTCCTTGAAGGCTGCGTTTCTGCCGACTGCTACGGTCATTGTCCTCGTTGTCGGTTTGTTGAGTTCGTCGGGGCTTCTTGTTGACACCTCTGGTCCCTGCAGTCTCCCCTGGCGGCGAAGCTGGAGTCTTCTCCGTACTCCTCAGGATGCGTTGGTCCTCAAGGGCCTCGGCACTCTCCGCTTCGTGTATCCCACCGCTGCCACCAATGTTGTACCGCACAGTGGGATAAATTGCCAAAAAAGTGGCCAAAATTCAAAATGTTGATGGATTTGCGTGAAACTTGGTATAGGGGGGTTTTTGGGGTCGCTGATTTCGAATTTGATGTCAAAAATTTAAAATTTTTAATGGCGGATATAAAATGGCGGACAAATTATCAAAATCGAGTGGATTCGCTTGAAACTTCTTATTTAGGTGTTTTCTTTTTACGAATTCGATGTCAAAAATACAAAATTCGGAATGCCAGATGTAATATGCAAATTAATATGGCAAACGTAATTTTCAAAGTTTTAAGCAAATTCGGACTTTCCTGTAACTTGGTATTTAAGAATTTTCAAAATTANAGTTATTTATAACGAATCTGACACCAAAAATTTTAAATTCAAAATGGCGAATTCAACATGGAGTACAATTTCTACTAATTTTGTCGAGATTGGTATGAAACTTGGCATTTAAAGATTTTAAATAAAAAATGAGATAATAAAAACGCCAGCAGTTTGTCTACAAAATCTGTAGTTTTCAGGGTCTACCACGAAGAAGTTACAGTGCGAGTTCACATCTTTTAATTGTCGGTAACTCGGGATGCTTTATTAGAGTGAGTCCTCTTGCCTCTCACTAAGCAGGATGCTTAATAGAAATTGTATTCCATATTATATCCACCATTTTGAATTTAAAATTTTTGGTGTCAGATTCGTTATAAATGACTTCCAAAACTCTTAACAAGTTGCAGAAAAGTCCGAATTCGCTTGAAAATTACGTTTGTCATATTGATTTGCATATTACATTTGACATTTTGAATTTTATATTTTTGACATCGGATTCATAATTAGAGACCTCAAAAACACCTAAATAACAAGTTTCAAGCGAATTCAGTCGATTTTGATAATTTTATCCGTCATATTGTATCCGCCATTTTGAATTTTGAATTTTTGACATCAAATTCGAAATCAGCGACCCCAAAAACCCCCCTATACCAAGTTTCACGCATCCATCAACATTTAAAATTTTGGCCACTTTTTGAGTTCTCCTGGCCCATTGTGCGCCATATTGGATTTGCCATTTTGAATTTTATAATTCCGACTTTGAAATCGTGCTCAGCGATTATAATAATGTATATATGACTTTTGATAATTATATAATCGACTTTGAATTTTTGCAATTTTTTCAGCAGCCTATCCCTTTGAGCGCTTTTAAAATTGACGTTCACGTTTATAAGTGATATTAGGCGTTCAAACATAAAAAGTAATATATTTACATTAAAATACACATTTGAAGGAACACATTGGTATGTCAAATTGATTTATTGGAGATGGAATGTCATGGAACGACGTATCGGTAGTGCGTTACTCTGTAAAAAAATAGTAAGTTGTCCGTCAGTGTAATATTTTTAAACTTTCAGAGTCAATATAACGAAAAGTATCTACTATTTTCATGATTTGTATACTTCCTTAGAAAGCAATAAAATAAAAAACTCGAATTATATAATTGATTAACGATGTAAAATGCTTTTCTTTATATATACAGGGTCATCGAAAAGTATCGGACCCCACTAATATCTTCAGTTAGAATGCATTTTAGAGAAAATGTCCAATAGCAAAGTTGTATGGTTTCAAGCGGGGAGTAAGATGATGACCTTGACCATGTTCTTCAAGGTCATTTCAAGGTCAACCTNATACAGGGTCATCGAAAAGTATCGGACCCCACTAATATCTTCAGT
Source organism: Solenopsis fugax (assembly GCA_003595255.1). NCBI lineage: Eukaryota > Metazoa > Arthropoda > Insecta > Hymenoptera > Formicidae > Solenopsis > Solenopsis fugax. Next base: position 651 of record QKQZ01003304.1, on the reverse strand, counting down.
TAGAATGCATTTTGGAGAAAATGTCCAATAGCAAAGTTGTATGGTTTCAAGCGGGGAGTAAGATGATGACCTTGACTTTGACCTTGACCATGTCCTTCAAGGTCATTTCAAGGTCAACCTTATTTTTTTAAATGGAACCCCCTACATTTTATTGCATATTTTTATAGCTTATCTCGAGAGCTTTCCAAAACACTATAATAAAACATTTTTTCATTATGTACTTTTTGAGTTATAAAGGTTTGAAGTTAACAATTTGTTAAGTGGCGTATGATTCCGGCCAGTTAAGGCAAGAGTGGCGTGTGGGTCCGGCCAGTTAAGGCAAGAGTGGCGTGTGGGTCCGGCCAGTTAAGGCGAATTTCATTCCAATTGGTCAGCTTGGGCAAAATATTCAATTGTACCAAACAATTCACAACAAATGTTCAAATTGTTGCCCTTCAACAGCCTGGCAATGTGCCAATCTGTTATAAACAGCTGAAACCGCATTCCAGTACGTTTCCGGCGATATTAGTTCTATCTCTCGAGTTATTCTCCCTCTTAAATCATTTAAATCTTGAGGCTTGGTGGCATAAACTTTACTTTTCAAGTAAGAAAAAGTCAAGTGGGGTCAAGTCCGGAGACCGAGGTGGCCACTCAATATGACCCCTTCGCCCT
>QKQZ01003287.1:0-12843 GCA_003595255.1 Solenopsis fugax | reverse complement strand
TTCTGATCTGAAATGAGTTCGAACGCTTCGAACATACCTTCAGTTCGAAAAGATCGAACTATTCGATCTTAAAGTTCGAACTGTCCGAACTACTCGATCACCTAGGCCGGTATTCATAGTCCGTTCTTATATTTAAGATCGTCTTAAGTAATGNCCGGTATTCATAGTCCGTTCTTATATTTAAGATCGTCTTAAGTAATGTCTTAAAATGCCATCAACCAATCAGAGAGCCGTATCAGCATCTTAAGACATTACTTAAGATGATCTTGAAATAAGAATCGACTATGAATCCCTAATGTTTCCGAGCACTAGTATTAACTAGTAACTTTCTATTAAATTATCTTAATTTCGACGATGCATGTAAATGTATACATAAAACGTATTTAATTAATTATTTTAATTTATATTATACCAGATTAATATACTATTCTTTAAATTTATTGCCGAAATTAGATAATTTAATAAAAAATTACTAGTTAGTACAAGTATCAAGTGCTCGGTGTAAACTAGACAAATGGTTATTGCCTGCATAAACCAGCCTTAACCAGAGAGGAACCTGAGAGCGGACCAAGGTGTGTAATAGGCATAGGGCTCCTGTAAGTGGAAGCGTTAGCTAATAATAAGAGAAAGAAAATGAGATGTCCATCTCTATCCTTATCTAATGTTGCGCTGAGTGGGGAGGCATCGTAGTGAAACTATAATCCTGATTGATCCTGATCTCTCCACTTGACTGAGAAAATCAATAGCGCGTGAACAAGGATAATGATGGACATCTCGTTTTCTGTCTCTTTCTATTAGCTCACTCGTGGCTGGCTCTTCCCCTCTATATATACAATCTCTTTGGAGCGGACACGCTTCGTGTTTAGATACAACCTTATTTTGAAGCGTCTTTATGTTTCGCAAAAAAAAGGACATACGTAGCCAATGTCCATCTTTCCGTCGGTAATGTCCACGTTTAGGTGGTTCTCAGCGGTGTTATGTCCATTATGAACGGACAGAGAGCGATATATCGAGAGGCGCTTCAAAATAAGGTTGTATCTAAACTCGAAGCGTGTCCGCTCTCAGGTTCCTTTCTGCCTTAACAAAGCATAAGATCGCTGCATCAATGAGCATCCAACATAAAATCGCCATATTGATTTACATAAGATTCTCATTGATCCAGCGGCCTTATGGCCGGTATTCATAGTCCGTTCTTATATTTAAGATCATCTTAAGTACCATCTTAAGATGCCATCAACCAAGCAGAGAGCCATATTAGCATCTTAAGATATTACTTAAGGCGATGCTGGAGTAACGGTGGAACTCACTCGACGTCGGTACTGCAGATCACTACAGATTTTTCTTCGACGTGAAGTCTAGCGACTATGGGTCGCACGCGGGGCAAAAATTAAAGGGAATAGGCTAGCGCTCTTTGTCAAACGCACTCATCTGTTCTTGTTTTTCGACTTTAGCGCCATCTATTGCAAGATCTCTCCACTACCACGAATGTAGTTACTGCTCTTTCCACCAATACATGTGAAAATTATATAAACAATTTTCAAACATTTATATCTTTTATACTAAAGCTTCTAGGATCTGCAAGCGCCGTATTGTTTTTTCATTTAATTCACACTTCGCTAGCTACTTATTTCATACACACAATGTCTAAAACTTTTATATGGACACATGTTGTCACAAGTCGGCTGCAGAAGCCGATAATTAAACTATAATTTTTTAATTAACTTTCGTTCTTCGTATTAAATTATAGCTAGCAAAGTGTTTTTGTCATTACTTTAATTGTGTAAAAGGATTTTGAGATCTATTAAACCAATTAAGAGATATGAGCGTCCGAAAATAAGTACGTATAGAGACCGGTACAGCATCGTCTTAAGATGATCTTGAAATAAGAATCGACTATGAATACCGGCCTATGCTACGCTTATGCTCTGCTAGCAATTCATGTACAACGACAGGTCTTAGGAATAGGAATTAAAATTTTAAGATCAGTTTCCTCAATGAATACTATAGATAAATAATAAGTTATGTTGTATATACATATCTTGTACGGCACATTTATGTCTTACGTTTCATTCGTATCCATTTGTGCGTTACATTTAATATTCATTGAGGAAACTGGTCCTAAAATTTCAATTCCTATTCATAGGCCGGTATTCATAGGCCGGTATTCATAGTCGATTCTTATTTCAAGATCATCTTAAGTAATGTCTTAAAATGCTGATACGGCTCTCTGATTGGTTGATGGCATTTTAAGATCGTCTTAAGAACCATCTTAAGATGCCATCAACCAATCATGTCTTAAGATGATGATACGGTTCTCTGATTGGTTGATGGCGTCTTAAGTTGATACTTAAGACGATCTTAAATATAAGAACGGACTATGAATACCGGCCAAAGAGCCGTATCAGCATCTTAAGACATTACTTAAGATAATCTTGAAATAAAAATCGACTCTGAATACCGGCCCTAATCTAGGCCGGTATTCATAGTCCGTTCTTATATTTAAGATCGTCTTAAGTATCATCTTGAGACGTCATCAACCAATCAGACAACCGTATCAGCAGCTTAAGACATTGCTTAAGATGATCTTGAAATAAGAATCGACTATGAATATCGCCCCTAATAGCGCTTTCGAGTGCAGTGGATTTTACGCTGGTTTATGGCGGATTAATGACATCACATACTCTATTTTAAGTTCTCATTGGATGATTTCAGCATATGGCGTCATTAATCGCCCAGGTTGGGTTAAAAGCCTCTTTTACCAATCTCGGTTAGAGCTAACCGACAAGTTAGTCCATTGGAATTGATCAATCGCATTTGTCATTTCACGTAACAGACAATGCGATTGGTCAATTCCAATGGACTAACTTATCGATTAGATTGGTGAAAGCAGAGAGAAGTCTTCTCTCTGATGAAAGAGGCCCTAAAACCCACTGCACTAGAAAGCGCTATAGGTTTGTTCGCGTCGCATGCCCCAACATTGCCCCAACATTGCTCCAACGTGCTCCTAATTGCCCCAGAACACTCGTTGACCAATAACATTAATGAGTCTCGCACACTGAACGCGATGGGCGATGAGCGATGAGCGATGAGCGATATCCAATGAGAGTTCTGTATTTTCGGATATTACATCGCCATGTTGGAGAAAGCAGAACTCTCATTGGACATCGCTTATCGCTCGCCGCTCATCGCGTTCAGTGTGTAAGAGCCATAATCGGTTGGCACGTTGAGGCAAATAGGAGCACGTTGAGGCATGCAACGCGAACGAACTTCTTATGGCCGGTATTCATAGTCCGTTCTTATATTTAAGATCGTCTTAAGTACCATCTTAAGATGCCATCAACCAATCAGAGAGCCGTATCAGCATCTTAAGACATTACTTAAGATGATCTTGAAATAAGAATCGACTATGAATACCGGCCTATGAGTCGCGACACGAATCGGCTTTTGTAGACAAGGTAGTAGTTTCAACACAATCCACACGATCCGCGACAAAGAGAGAAATATATTGTATCTCTCAATCTAATATACACATCTAACCAAAACCTAGGTTGACGGAGTCAAAACACTGATACACACATTGTGCTGAAAAATTATTATTAATAATGGTTGGCTGCGCAGCACCTTTTTGTAATAATTCCATACGCAAAGGATAAATGAAAGCATTTCCCCGAAATACAGAGCGACGTGCTCTGTGGGCTAAAAATGTAGGCGAAAGATGTTGGGGAAATGGAGTGAAAAATTGGACGCCTCCAACATCCAATTCTTATCTCTGTGAGGTAAAATAATATAAGTTTGTATAAATTTATCATTAAAATATTAATAAAATATAGTGTTTATTAAAAATATAATCAACAATCATAATATTTGAATAAATTAATCTCTTTTTTTATTACACAGATACATTTTGCTCCAGAGATGTGGGAACCAAGAAGTGATATACAGAAATTAAAATCAAATGCATATCCTACAATATTTGGATATTTTTTGGAAAAAGAATCAACGAAAAATAATGGACAAGTATTAATAACAAACAATAAAGTAAATAATAAGACAGGTTCTAATAAATCACATCAACCTATCGACTTTCAGTCGAATGAATCTATTGCTCAAAAGCAGCAGTGTCATGTTAAATTAATATTAAAATAATAATACTTACAAAAAATAACATTCAAATATATTTAAAATTGTAAAACAAATTTTTTAGGTGGTTAATGATGTATCTAAATATAATACATCAGCAATATATCCAGCTCCTTCAAGTTCAGCTGAATCATATCAACCTATAAATAACTTTTATGATCAACCTGTTAATGAAATTGAAAGACAAGAATGTCAGGTAATATTAAAATAGCATAAGTTATAAGAAGATAACTGAATATATTTAAAATTCTGAAATAAATTTTGCAGGTGATTGATGATACATCTGAAATATCAATATTATGTCCAGCTTCATGTTCACATGAATGTAATAAAAAATTAGAAAAGCGATGTGAGAAATTAGAAGATATCCGAAAACAACACCTAAAATTGTTTGAAATGAGAAAAAAAATGAAAGCTTTGAGGAAGAATGCACATATTTCAAAAAATAAACATAATGATAAATATAAAAAAGCTTTACAATCAGTTTTTACTGACTGTCAAATTAAAGTTTTATCTACGAAAGAACGATCCGTTCGAATGTGGTCACATGACACAGTTAAACGTGCTTTACAGTTGAAATTTGTGTGCGGAACTAATGGATATAAAGAACTTATCCGCCAAGGACAACCACTTCCAAATCTACGAACTTTGCAACGAAGAATCGAAAATTTTAAATTTCAATCAAGAATATCTGAATAAATGTTACACTTTTTAGAAGTAAAGAAACCTTATTTTTAAACTGATTTGGAATGTGGGTTAATATTTGACGAAATGTCTATAACAGCAAAGCAGTCTTACAACCCTTCAACTGGTTCACAAATAGGTATAACGTTTCCTAATGATACAAATAATGCTACGCATACCATAGTTTTTATGCTTGTTGGTATTTGTAATCATTGGAAGCATGTGGTGGGATACCATTTCACTGGTAATAAGTTTGCCAGTCAAATATTAAAAGAATTAATATTTCAGATAATAAATAAAACCGAAAAAATCGGATATCATGTGAATTTCATCACATCCGATGGGTTCGGGAAATACTGGGCTTCGGAGATTATTAGGCATCAGCACCGGTGTACATAGTGAAATAGTTAATCGTATTGTACATCCATTCAATACAAATCGTTATTTATATGCCATAGCAGATCCACCACCTATTTTCAAAAATTTTAAACAGGCTTTAATTAATAATAGAACAAATTTCTAAAAATATAAAAAGTATTAAGTTAATATTATTGTAATTAAGTATAACTTACCGACGAACAAAGTAAAATTAAAACATTTTGACGAATTAATGAATATTCAAAATAATTTTGAATTGTTATTAACGCCTAAGTTAAGCATAAATGATATACATACCAATAATTTTAATAAAATGAAAATCAACAAGGTAAAGAATGTATTTTCTAATGATCTATGTAAGCAGTTTATTTGAACTGTTAGCAGATGAAAATAAAAATCCAGAATATATCACAACTGCGTGGTTCGTAAAGATTGTTTCTAAATGGTTTATCCTTATAACTTCAAGATATTGCAGGGTTGCACTCGGTATAAAAAATGAAAATATATATGACAAGAATAGAGTTTTTATATGAAATTATTAATATTTTTACTCGATTAAAAATAGGTAATGGTAAGTTTAAACCAGTACAACGAGGTATTGTGATAACCACAAAATCAATAATTGAGTTAACTACATATTTTATAACGGAAAAGAATTTTAAATTTGTCTTAACGTCTCGTTTTACACAAGATAGCATGGAAAATCTTTTTTCTCAAATACGACAAAAAAATGTAATACCTACTCCGCTTCAGTTCTCAAATGATCTAAAACTAATATCCGTTGCAATGTACATGAGAAGTATAGATAATAGCAATTGTAATGATGATGACAGAGATTATTTCCGGATTTATTGAACATTTGTCGGAAATAAAACAAAAAAAATGTAAAACTGATTTTAATTATAATAATGTAAGCAATAATGACGAAATTCCTTGTTTCAACAAAAACTCAGCATCAATGTTATCACATATTGAATTAAACAGTTTATATAATATCGCTGGATACATCATAAAATCAATTACAAATACATGCAAAATATGTAATAAGTGTTTAACATCAATAGGCTCGAAAAGTGCATTACACCATATTCATTTACAAAATTAGTACAAATCAAATATGTTATACAAATAATAGTTTATTTTTTGTTAATGTGGAAACATTTAAAATATTTATTCAGTTTGAACATATATTTCGTCACTATGCCAAATATTTTAATAAGATGCAAAATATTAACCAAAAAGTATTTTTTATTTCAAAATTTAATGAAATTAAAGTGAATCATATTTTTTATTGTCACACATTGTATACAAAAATTATAAAAAGATTTACAATATTCAGATTAAAAATATTCAATTCAATAGAAAAGATGTTGCAAAATCTAAAAAAATATGCAAATCGATAGCCATGCATGCACAATAATTTATAATATAAATCTTAAAGGAATAAAGAATTTTATTTATTTTTCATCCTTTACGCAGCAAAGAATCGTTTGCATATCTTGAAACGATATAGAAATTATAAAACTGAGAACTTTATTAGGTGTTGATTAATGAAATTATTAATTCTAGTGAGGTTGCACACTTTTGTAATTTTAATCTCGTTTTAATCAAATCATTTAATTTTAAAAATAATAAAGATGTTAAACTAAACAATTTTTCTTGTATGCATTATTTCGTAATATAAGAAATATATTTGTTAATCTTTACAATATTTAGTTTTAATTATGTTGTTGAAATTTAGTAGAAACACGTATATAGGTATTCAAATATAGGCGGGAAATGTTGAAACATGTCGGACCAATCAATAGTGGTCCCCTCGTGTCGCTCTACAGGCGCGTTTCACTAAATGCAACGATCGCGAGCATTAAGGCTGGTTTATGCAGGCAATAACCGTAAGAAATTGGTCAATCATAGTCGAAAATTCTTCTATAAATCGATTATGATTGGCTAATTTCTTACGGTTATTGCCTGCATAAACCAGCCTTTATTTGTCCTTATTTAATATCTGGCAAATAACAAGGATGAAATTATTCCATGAGCGTTGCGAGTGTTTAGTAGAACGCGTCCTAGGCAGTACTATGCATTTTATGGCTGCGTCCGATATACACCAATATACACTGCCAGTACTGAAAATCTATAGTTCACGTCACGCATATTATAGATTTTCAGTACTGGCAGTGAATTTCGGAACATAGCTTATGTAGAATCATAAGAAAGATTCTTTCTACCGTGTAGAACATGTACTATGTAGAATGGGCTTTACGGAAGTCGGCCAGTCAGCTCATGATGGCGTTGTCATGGCGATCAATGGCAAATGGCGATTTCTGTTTGACATAGAATAGCGTCTGTTAGTTTCGTGCTCGAGAATTGTATATTTATGTTACTATGTCGAAAGCTAAAGTTTCAGCAGAATGGAGAAAGAGAGTAAAATCGGAATATATGCGACTGCGGCAAATGAAACGTTATAAACGAGCGGACGAAGTCAAGATCGCGTGGAACCAAAATCGTAAGGTTATGACAGGTAAGTTATTTTTTTTACAGTACTTTTTATCTACAAGAATAGATGTTTAGTGCATTTGCATTATATTATACTTTAATTTGAATGCATTTATCAAAAATAGGATAATTGTCTAATTAAATATTAGAAAAAGAGAAAAGATAAAAAAGTACAAAAATTTTTCATTCACAAAAAACAAATTTAATATTACCTTCCTAATCTGTATGATTTCAATTTTATATACAAATTATTAGTAGATTTTTATATAAACCACATAATATTGGTTTAGTGATTATATTATTATGTTATTGCTTTATTATTATTAACATATAAACAGGAGAATAGGGCTGTAAGGATCACAATTATTAATGTATGAATTTATAAAACAATGTATAATTCTTTAATAAAATTCCATTATGATTAAGATCCAAAGTTTGCAAACGTTTTGGCTCCTCTTTGAGTTATTATCAGTGCAATTATATAATACTGTAGTAGTTTTGCTCTTCCAAAAATGCTTCAGTCATCTTTTCTTTTCTTCGAATTTTTAGATATTTTTGTGTCAGATTCAATCAAGATCCAAAAGGTACATTAATAATGTATATAAATCCGTTCAAACATCAAGTAGATAATGTTGGAAAAACGTGTCGCAGTAAAATTACAAAATTACATAATTGAACTGATAATGGTTCAAAGTAGACCTAAAACATTTGTGAACTCTGGACTTTTATTGTAATGGAATTTCATAAATAAATTAGTTATTAATTGTTATATAAATTCAATAACTGTAGATGATCCTTTCAGCTTTATATTTTCCTGTTTATTTGTTAATTTTATATTTGAGGGTCTGTTGATTTTATTTTATATTGGTATATTATTTTAATAAGAGACAGTAAAAACAGCTGATGTTGAGGAGAAGTTTTTACTTTCTTTTTTTATGTTTTGCTGAAGATGGCTCGAAGAATGAGCCGAAACGTACAATAAATTTTATGTAACATTATTTAAATTTATATTACTTTGCGCATTGTTAACCGCGCCTTACTCGTACTCGCCGCATATTCCTTTGTTTTTATTGAACTTTTCACGAGTTTTATCTATTGTATAGATTTTCAGTACTGGCAGTGCATATCGAAACGCAATCATTATAAATAGGGTGTTATGACGAAAATATAAATTAAATATAGTGTTGTAAAATGTAATATAGAGCTATAATACTATAATACTACAATAATATGAACTGTGGAGACTAATAATTATCATTTGATAATTATAGCCATTTATGATACTAATATACAAAAATGTTTATATCTCAGAAACGATCTATGTTTACACACCGTACTGAGTAAAAAAAACCTTAGTAAACATAGATCGTTTCTGAGATATAAACATTACTACCTACCATATAAATGCCGACCATATGAATGATTTTTTTTAACACCTTGTAGAGAACACTTACTTTATTCAACTAAAAGTTGATCTTGAAATCTTTCTCTAATCTTGATCCGAGGTCAAATGAAGACCAACCCTCTTAATTTAATTTTTACCAAACATTTTTTTATTAAACCTCTAGTATATTTTAGAAAGTGTTGCTATTAAGTGCATGTGAAAATGTATTTAATAATAGCAAATATATTCCTTTTTAATCTTTATTTTCTCTACAATCTTAAGTAATTGTAAATATTTACTAGTAAATTTATGTATATACAATTAGTAAATTGTAATATGTTTTTTTTTTATTATAACATTATTGTAACCGTAAAAATTTCTAACTTATTTATTAGATTATTAAATTGAAATATACATGTACAGACATTGATAAATCTTCATAGCATATTTATTAGATGTATAAATAAATAATTAAATTTTTCGATTAAATTTAAAGTTTATTTTAAAAGAAAATGATTCAAAGAAAGTAATTCAGTATGTTTCAGTTAAAATATTCGCGATTACTTTCTATAAGCGGACTTTCTATAAGCAGTTAAAATATTCGCGGGTACTTTCAAGCTATCTTTCGGGTAGCTTACGAATTCTATTTTGAAAAAATGCTGTCTTTGGATACGATGAAAGTATTTTCGGATTTCATTCACTGATTGAAAGTGCGTATCAGACAAGGCATGTTGCATGGATCGGAACAAGTAATAATCCGAAAGAGCTATATTTGGTGAATACTCCGGTGCTATAAGACGTTCTAGTCATGACTTATTATAATTTCTTTTGTCTTAGAAACAAGTGTAGCTTAGTATTGTCATGCAACAATTTTATAAGGCGTTCCACGCCAGTATGTGGACACGTTTGTTCCAATTCTTGACTCGAGCTGTTTAATTGACGTTAGTATAAATCCGCAATAACTATTTTATTTGATTCCAACAGCTCATAATGAATTACGCCCTTGATCAGACTCTTCCGGGGGCTTCCACGGCATTGTTTATCAGTAATTGGAATCACTGCTTTTAAACCGTTTAAACCAAAATGCACATACATCGTATGATACAACACTTTCAAGAAAAGAACGAATCGATTTACATGCTTTTGCAGTATTTTTTCTTTTCTGGAATTCATTTATTATTAACTGATTATTTTTAATTTAATTTAATAAATTATAAAAATTTATATAAATTTAAATTAATTTATATTTTAAAAAAATTATTAAATTTCTGGTTTCATCTATTTCGTCTCATTCTATGTTAATTTTTTATCAGTTTAAACCTTAAACACACCGATCCCGTAAAATACGTAAACACATTTTCGGGTCTGGGAGACTTCTTCAACTTTGAGAAGCTATAACTTTGATTATAATCAATATTTTTCAATAACTTTTTCTTCAAATAAAAGTTTAAAATCTCAGAAATGTGACTGCACAATCGGTAATACCGAAAATTGATTTATTGTGAAGTTATAAAGAAAAAACCATTAAGCAAAAATGAAAAATTGTTCAAAAATCCACTTTTCCTTAAAAAAAAAAAATCATATCTTTGCAACAAAAAACTTTTAAGAACCTTAAAATACGGCGTTTTAAAGCTAATAAGTCATACTTTAAAAAAAATTATGGCATTGTCCTTTCTTTTAAAAAGTATAATTATACAGGGTGCTCCCGGGTTAAACAGCCAAACTTAAAATATGAATTCAGGACCTCAAAACAAACAAAAATTTTCCTCTGGACTTATGCTCGCAAACGCTTCGTTCAAGAGATATTTACTTTTGAAGTTACAGAACTGTAGGAATGAATAATTGAAATATCTTTCGTTTTCTGTTTTGAAGCTCCAAGGTCATTGATAGGCTTTCATTCGCGGAGTCATTCGGAGTTTTTGCACCACTGCAAAATGAAAGAATAGCCATCATATTGCAGCATTTCGATCAAAATCCATCAAGTAATTTCTATGTAATATATGGTTAGGAATAATGGGCAATATTTTAATTGGACCCCATTTTCTACTACTTCGCTTAAATACGAATGGATTTCTGGCATTTTTAAACAATGACCTTTTGAAAAACATTCCTTTAAATATGAAAGTAAATATAAATTCTTGGTTTCAATTGGACGGCTGTCCTGCTCACTATAGCAGAGATCCTCGACAGTGGCTTAATACTTATTTTCCCAGAAAATGGATCGGTCGTGCTGGACCAGTGGCTTGGCCTCCGCGGATTTAACACCATTAGATTTTTTTGTATGGGATACTCTGAAGCAAAAAGTGTATAGAATGCCTGTTAATGACCTTCAATCATTAAAACGAAGAATCGTGCAAGCGTGTGAAGAAATTACGGATGCAACAATGTCAGTCAGCCACTCGTTGATAGATGCAATGCTTGTCTCGGGGCTGGAGACCATTATTTTGAACAAAACATTTAATGTAATAACTAATTTTGATTATTGTAAAGCAATAAAGAGGATATATCTTATTTCGACCTTATTTCAACATTATTCATTCCTACAGTTCTGTAACTTCAAAAGTAAATATCTCTTGAACTAGCGTTTGCGAGCATACGTCCAGACGAAAATTTTTGTTTGTTTTGAGGTCCTGAATTCATATTTTAAGTTTGGCTGTTTAACTCGGGAGCACCCTGTATAACAAGGAGAATATGAGATATTTTTGGATGTGAGACATTCCATGAGTAAGTGACCCACCCATTTTGAAAAATATTTCAGATTTTAATCAAACTTACCGAGATTGAAGGTTTTAAGGGTATAATTCTTTGTGTAAAATCTTAGGTTCTTAATCCGCCTAATTGAGCAGCTACAAAAACAATAATTTTTGGGATTTGTCATTGTCCGTTTATCTTCATCGATTTTTTTCGGGTGAAAAGCGGAGTTAATGAAATATTGTTAGTCCTGTTTCCTATAGAAAAAAATCTGCCCTTTCACGTGGTAATGTCAGATTTTAAGTAACTCTTCATTATCATTCCCGTTCAAGCTTTTGAAATCTTTAAAACCGCGCCGTAACCCAGGGCCAGTATCGATTTTTATTCTGAATAACTCAAAATGAAGTACTACATGTCTACTTTAACTGTGCAAAGTTGTATTATGGGACACCCAGCCGTTTTCGAGATATAACTTAAAAAAGAAAACAACATATAGCGATACGTGTATTTAATTCGCGGCATTGTGCCGGCGAGTTCCAAGAATTTCAAGCATGGTATATCAACAAACAATTTCGCATCAGAAATTAACATTTAAGGCAATATTAGGAGAATTTAATGACTTATTTCGTTAAAATATTGTACAAAAAATAAAAATAAAGAATAAGAAAACAAATGGTTTTTTTGAAAGTAGTGTTTATTTCATTACTTTTTTATTGTTACATACTATATATTTTTTGTATTATTTATTTATTTTTTGGAAACAAGAAACTGTCTTCTGCATTAGAAAATTTTTTAATAAGAAGTTGCTTTTTGCCCGGTATGGGACAAAAACAATGACATTTTTGTGTCAGTGGTACTGCTTTAGCTTTTGAGAATCTGTCTGAAAGAGTATTCTTTACAACTTTATGTTCATTTTTTGAGAAGAAGAAAACACTAGTCTCTTTAAGATTTTCTTTAGCCCATTTATACAAGGCCTGAGATGTCAATATTGGATCTGCATTAGTGATTTGTACGAGGTACGTTCGGAAAGTAAGTTCCGTTTCCATTATTCTTCGCGGTAGCGCTGCGAT
>QKQZ01003276.1:0-10235 GCA_003595255.1 Solenopsis fugax | reverse complement strand
TTCATAGCAAATTCTATAAATATTTTAAGAATATTTACAGAAGGTTCTATAAATATTTCAAATATTCTATATTTAAATATATTTCTATATTTAAATATATTTCTATATTTAAATATTCTATATTTAAATATTCTTAAAATATTCATAGAATTTGCTATGAATATTCTGAGAAACTTTTTTTAAAACCTGCTATGCAAATTTCGATAATATTCTATAAATGTTCCAATGAATATAAGATATGCAGAATGGGAATATTTTTTAGATATTCTTGAGAATATTATATAAACATTCTAGAAAAAGTATTGAAAACATTTTATAATTATTCTAAGAATATATGAAGGATATTCTTGAAACATTGTATGAATATTCTGGAAAATATATTAAAAACCTTCACTGTTAAAAACCGGCAGCAGAATTTAATGTAACTAACAATAAGTAATGGAAGCAAATTTCAAGCAGGCATATTAAAAACATTTAATGTGCATTTAATGTAAATTTAATGTTGTTAAAAATGCACTAAAAGTGCACTAATTTCATACACGTGATTTTTAGTTACAGATACATTAAATTTAATGTACATTAAAGGGTATAGCGTAATAAGGAGAGTAATTTTGGGCCAGGCGCGTAATCAATCGTTATATAGGACAAAATATCCACCCAGATAAAAAGAAAATGTTGTGTCAAGTTTCATCTCAAAAAACCCCTACAATTTCGAGATATCGCAAGAAATGTGATTTTTCATTAATATTTTTTTCTCCGCTAAATTTAAATTAACCTTTATAAAAAAATTCATAATTATAAAGGATATCTATATACATAAGGTTTAATTTTTTTGTCGTTCTTTACTGAAAATGTTTTTAAAAAAATCTAGAATTTTTGAAATCGCATTTTTTCTTAATCTAAAAAATTGGCCATTTCTTAAAAAATTTAGTGGATAAGGCATATGACATATTATATTCGATATTTTTTTCAGATTTTTCAATTTGATGGAACGTGTCAAAAAAAAAATAAAAACTGATTTTTTTAAATTATTATATTTTTCGATCTTAAGTGCATCCGGTTGACATATATTAAGTTGTTTTTAAATACAATTACCTCTGATTACACTTCTGCAAACAGTAGTATAAAACCAATATTGTAGAGTTCATGTAATTTGAAATAAATATTCTGCATTAACAATATGCAATTTTATTTAATTCGGGACATATACAAAGTTATTCTATACCGAATTAAAATTATAATATGCCATATTAAGCTATTTTATTTTTTAATAGTATAAAACAATATTCTGAGAATAATATTGACGAACTATTATTATTTTTGTCGAAATAAAATTATGTTGTAAGATAATAATAATTCAATGACTTAAAATTATGTCAAGACATAAAAAAATTATTTTTATTTTGGTATACACATAATTTTTATTGTAAAGTATTAAAAGGTATGTTAATTGGTGTAACCGATGAACGAACAGATCGGTGTTCAGGCCCGGCCCCGGATTGGGCCGACGAGCTTCCAAGAAAAGCTCGGTGGGCCAGTTCAAATAAGGTCTCCATGGGCCGGCATGAACTTAAGAAAAGTCGATCGTCTGTAGGTCTACGAAAAGCACTATCGAGGCCGGTATTCATAGTCGATTCTTATATTTAAGATCGTCTTAAGTATCATTTTAAAATACCATCAACCAATAAGAGAGCCGTATTAGTATTGTTACACTCGCGGCGCGAACTCACAACTTTCATTTCACACGGAACTCTCGTGAAATAAAAGAGCAAACTTTAACTAAAGGGATAACTTTATTGTAAACGTGATAACACAAATCAAAACCGCAAGACATCAAAATTCAAGCTCAAATCAACAACAATAACCCGTCGCTAACGAGCGACACTTGTTTGTTCACTATCGACCTCCATTCCCGTCGGCGGAAACCACGAAGTTCACGGTCACGGGCATACACGGGCATAACAGTATTTTAAGACATTACTTAAGACGATCTTGAAATAAAATTCGATTATGAATATTGGCCTGGGAACCAGTTATGACGATTGGCCACAGGCTTAGTAAAATTCTACATTTTTTTAGATAAAGTTCATGCCAGTGATAGAAACCGGCATTTTTCGCCAAAAACTGGTCCTTTTTATTAAAAATGATAAAAAGAAAAACGATATTTTAATTCATAGGTAGTCCTATAATCTTAACTACAATTCTGTTCTACATACACGAATCTACACGTAAAAAGAGCATCATAAAAGTTAATATAAATTTTGTGACGTTTATATTCCCAAAGTTTTTACTTTAAAAATGTATTTCACAATTAATTTGAAAAAGACTTATATACTGATTTCTTTTTTCTTTAAATCATATTATTTTCCTGCACAACTCCGCTCTCTCAGTACCTCCAAACCAAAGGATTAAATTTGATAACGGCTTTCTAAATGGTACAAAAAGACATTGAAGTCTTTAAAAGAACAATCAAGAGACTTTGATACTACTCTAGAAAAATCGAAACGCTTTGTTGCCTGAGCTAATAACAAATTTAATGAGAGAAATTCAGAAATAAGTATAAATAATAATTTTATAGAAAAGAGAGTATCGAGAAAAAAAATGCCCGATGAGAAATCAAAAGATGAACTTGTTATTAATGCAGTGGATCAATATAGAATAAATGTCTTCATTATATATGATCGCATAATAACATAGGAAGCATAGAGTCCAGATTTGTAGGAAACGTGCAGCTTTTCAATGACATCAACTGGCTAGATTCAAATAGTTTCAAAGCTATTGAAAAAATCCTCACATGACGTTCAAATTTCTTTCTACGAAACTTAAAAAGCACCAGCCTTGATATTAACGCACATTCAATACAAGTGAATTAAAAGATTTCGCCTTAAAATGGAACACCATTAAAGAAATTGCAATAAATTTTGATCAAGCTACTGCTAATGATCAGGAAGATCCTTCTGAAGAAAACGAAACAAGACAACTGTTAGAAATCAATCCGGAATGAAAGAATACATGCAAAAATTGCATTGTTTGCTATTTTTCTGTTTAAACAACGTACAGACTACATACACTTGCTTATCAGAATTTATATATTGTTTATAAATATGTATTGATTCTATCGTGATACAACACAAGTATGATGTAAAACCACATTTTCTAAGTTAAAATATATATTAAATCGATTGAGAAATTGTCTATCACAAGATTATTTAGAGGCATTTCTTTTAATGTCAATCGAAAAGGATATCCTTTTAATATTAGATAACAATAATATAATTGATAAAATTGCGCAAAAAAGTTTGTATCTTAAAAAATTATTATAATTACTAAATGAAAAGTTGTTATGAAATAATAAATGAAATAAAAATCTGCTATAATCCTTATATTTTTTTCTTATAAATATCCTATAGTAAAAAATTTAAAGTGTCTTCCTATAATAAAATAGCTAAAAGAGATATTTTAGCTATAAGATACAAAGTTGGTTCATTATAACTTATAATCTCTCTTTTCATTTTAACAATTAGTTATCAATTTTTTTGTTTATGTTAATTTTTAGTTTGCATTTCAGTTTTACTATACTACTGTGAATAAATTTCTTAAAAAATAATGACATGTTTTTATTGATCATAGGACCTCTTTTCCCATATAATTGGGCCGGTCTGACACAAAACTCGGGCCGAAAAAATTTCCCGATTCGACCCTGTCGGTGTTGCAATAATTAACGATTTCGCCGCATCCCCCTCTTCCCAGGATTAGAGCGAGACTGAACGGGTCAAAATCTGTCGGAGAGAAAGGCGGTTCCTCATTTTTGTGGGAGCTGACCTAGCATAAGGACGCAAGAAGAACGCCAGCGAACTTCTACAATATAAGTAACGTTCACGTGTCCTTTGTTCTTATATTCATTAGGTTTAAATTGTAAACGATATGTCTGTAATTGCATTTATTCAAGCGCGTCCTTCATTTCTTATTCATAAATGTATTTGTAGTTCAAATGGCATTATGTTTACTTAATTCTTGCATTTTGATTTTTTAATTATTTTCCTTCGTGAAATGAAAATTCTCCGCGATTTTGAACACAGGTAAATCTGCGACACCAGACAGCACAGTAACATTTTAAAAACATATTTAATATATACACTTTAGACGTTTTGAATATATTAAAAACATCCAGATTAGATCCATGAATATCTTAAAAACGTTTTATAAACGTCAGTGTTACTGTTTTGGACTTCATAAAAACGTCCATTTTAGGACGCAATGGAGTTAAACTGGATTAAATTAATACATTAAACAAATTCGAGTAGATCAAGTAGCTAGCCTAATAATAAATATATCTGTGGGTGAGATGAATTTTAAACCACAATCCAGATAAAATGATTCTTATAGATTTTTTGTCGCTGAAAACGGTTTTGTAAGTAAAATTACTCTATCATGTCACATTTTTTAACTATTTTAGCTCAAAAGTATCCAAAAATGTCATATTTTTAGTAACTTTAAGTCTAATTGTCTTTTCAAATATTAATATTTAACGTGATACATCAATTTTGTTTGCGAATTCGTTTAAAGAATTATCTCATCTGATCTAAAAAAAGTTCAATTCATTACACAGTGTATATATATATAATTAGTGTATATATATAATTAGATATTACCGATCAAATATTCTGTAAGTGAATCTAGAAGTTTAAACAGAGTGAGATAATTATTTTGAAGAGTTCTTTACTTCATTCTCTCAGGTAATAAAAATTTACCAAATTCGCGCGCGGTGTGTGTGTGTGTGTGTGTGTGTGTGTGTGTGTGTGCTTTTTACGAAAGTAAACTTCTCGTTCGGTTTTAAAAAAATTTACGCCTATCAAGTCAGTAAAAACAATACGTTGCGACTTAGAAATATTTTGCATAGTTAATTCTGATATATTGAACGGCTATTGATACTTCTGCGAATTTAATCGATTAATTTAACTAGAGATTGTTGAATGAAAAAATATTTCATAACTTGTAGAATTTTATGTCTCCCTGATTGAAACGCTCCTACTAAGAGAATGTTTTCAATAATAAATAATATGTAGAGTAGAAAAAAAACCCAACTTAAAATTGACACTTTTGAAGTTTGCAATTATACAAAATACAACTATGAAATTATTTAGAATTTTACGACTTTCTAACAATAATTATAATCTTTTAAAACAAATATATTTTTCTGAAAAATACATTAAAAGACTCATCATTTTTGTTAAAAGAATATATATGTATAAATACATTTGATAAAAATGTATAATATAGTATATGTATATATGTACATAAAAGTAATTTATTTATATAATTAAAATTTAGATTAGATCCATTTTCATTTTTTATTATTTCGAACTTATTTAAATCAAAGGTTTGTTCCAACACAGTCGAACCAGTTTAAAATTATTAGAAAACTGCAAAGTATCTTATTTTGATACTGCAGAAGAAAATTTCGAAATGCACCAATTCCTAACTGCCATAAAATGGTTTAGAAACATCTAGGAATGAAGCCTTTTTAATTTTTAGATTTTTCCTTTATTTTTTTCGAAGAAATTGTGTACCGTAATTATAACTTCATGTTGCATCTATATGTATATACGGTAAAATATAATAAAATATAGATACCAATACATAATAACTGACAATTGTTATAAAGCATTTTTACTTTTGAGCACTTCTAAACTTTTTCAAGATACACTTTTAACCTTTAATTACACATACTTCCTCATTATTCT
This sequence comes from Solenopsis fugax, assembly GCA_003595255.1. Classification (NCBI taxonomy): domain Eukaryota; kingdom Metazoa; phylum Arthropoda; class Insecta; order Hymenoptera; family Formicidae; genus Solenopsis; species Solenopsis fugax. Next base: position 4,491 of record QKQZ01003276.1, on the reverse strand, counting down.
TAAACTTGAGTGTATTATCACACGAATGTACATACACTCGAGTGTTATAGCATATATTATAGTGGTGAATTTTATTTGCGAGAATTCGAGCCCTCTAGTCATTGCCAAATTTTATATATTTTCGTAAATAATTCTTTAGTTCAAGTAAATATTTTCTACACATATTTATTAATATTAAGTATTTATCAATATTAAGTAATTTATATACTCGATAAAATTAAATATTTTTTAAATTCGAAAGTAATGGTATCTTTGATTCCAGGAAATATTTATTTACCAATTACAAAAAGATATGTTCTTAGTTTTAAAATATCCAACACTTTGGTTCAAGATAATATTCTCTCAAATTAAGTAAATGATTTAGTAATTGAATTTTTTAAAAAACAAAGTTTTCATTTAGTTTAATCAAAATAATATTTATTTTAATCAAGTAAAAATATATTTCAAATATTTACTTAATTTAAGGATGTATGGGTGGTATCTCAAAATCGTTATCAAAAATGTAAAAATTTTATAGATTGTTTTATTATTACGTTTATATGTCTATATAAAATTTGAACACAATTCTCTTATTAGATTAAAAGTTATTTAATTTTTTATTTATTCTTGATCTTATAAATAACTTTTAAATGAGTAAGTAGATCTGCATTAATTTTTGCACAAATATTTATTAGAGTTTTGTTAGTATATATAAAAATTTTGATCTAATTCGCAATGCTCCTTCCTCATCAAATTTACAAAAATCGCGTTTTTTTTGCAAATTTGATAAGGAAGGAACATTGAGAATTAAATAAAAATTTTTATATATACTAACAAAATTCTAATAAATATTTGTGCAAAAATTGATTTAGATCTACTAATTGGTTTAAAAGTTGTCTTTAAAACTGCAACAAAATATAGTCATTTTCGTTGCAAAAATTATTATAAATCATCAATTTTTCGTTGTTTTCTTCGAAAAAATACAAATTTTTATTTTATAATAATTTTTGTAGCGAAAATGAATATATTTTGTTGCAGTTTTAACTTTTAGCTCGGACTGTATAGCCTGAACATCCTTAAGATATTTTTTAGGAAATAAATAACTTTAATCAAAGAAAGATTTATGAGAATAAAGGAAATATTTCGTTATTATAAATGAATGCTTGCTTTTAGTATCCAATATTAATACATTGATTTTATTGAAATAAATAAATATTTTTTTGATTCAAGTACTTTAAAAACTAAATTTAAATAAATGTTTATTTAAAAATGGCTCCTACTTTTAAGTAAAATAAATATATATTTGCTTCATCTAAGAAAATCATTTAACAGTTTTAAGAAAATACTACTTGGTTTTAGATAATGTTACTTAAAGTGAATACATTTTTTTTAAGAAAATGATTTACTTGAAAGTCAATAAATATTTACTTGGAAGTAGAACAATCTGTTTGAGTTAAATAAATATTTACTTGATTCAAGTAAATGGATTTCAAGTTATTATATTTGCTTGAATCGAGTAAATTTTTTTTCCAGTGTAGTAAAAGAGTTGCGCAACGACGTTATAACGAATATGAATGTCGTTAAGCAGAATAAATTGACCTTTACCGCGAAGAAACACGCCTTTCTGCCATTATATATTAAACGAGGAGCAGCCGGAAGTCGAAATTTCGTGTGGTTACGAAATTTTATGGCGCAATTATACGCGTCCAATAGTCCTGATAAAATTCCGTTTGGAAATCTTACGAAAAAATTATGTAGCGCGGTAGCTATCGAGTTTCTCTGATTAAAAATTAATATTAAAAATTAATGTTAGTGAATCTTTATCTTACAAGTTTTTGTTCTATTCACAGTTTACTGATCGAACACTCATCAACTTCGCAAAATGATGCAAGAAGAGGCGGTGGTCGTAAGGAATGCCATAAAGCGATATGGGAAAGAGCAATCGGTACTCAACGGTCTGAATATGACGGTTTCCAGGGGTTCCATGTAAGAAATTTACATATATACAGTAATTCATTATTATACGATAATTCATTATTCAATAATTCATTATTATATAATAATTTATTATTTACATATATATAAAGAAGAGGCTATTATAGCTACTGTGGACATAATGGCAATCCCAATTATCTATGTTATTAGTATCCATAGACAAATTTTAACAATTGTTTATGGAATTATTCAATTACAGTAGCCCGCCGTTTTTCAGTGGTGCTAATATATATGCCAATACACAATAACTAACAATTGTTATAAGGCGTTTTTAATTATAAGCACTTCTAAACATTTTCAAGGTATATTTTAGCACTTAATAACACATACATCTCTATTGTTTTTAAACTTTAGCGTATTATCACACGAATGTATGAACACTCAAGTGTTTTTTTGTTATTTAACTTTTTATTCGGCTGTATACACTTCGAGTTATGCAGAATTAAACAATAACATGGGATTTTGTTAATATGGTTTTTTAAACGAAATTTTCATATCAAAATATTTCTTCGATAAATCGATTGTTTCTCTAAAGGACGATGTTCAGAAACATTAGAGATATCATTTTATGTTTGTTGTTTAATGTTAAACAGGAATGAAATGATATTTCTAATGATCGATATATCTAAAGTCTTTGAACGCAAGAAAAAAATTTTGAATTAAAAAATTTTTATCGATGAAAAATTAAAAATGTACAATTGTTTTGTAACAAAATACTGTTTTTTTTTTTTAAACTAATCTGATTTTTTAAAAATTATTTTTGGGCTAGCCATATTACCACCACTTTTTTTCTTCCACCGATTATCCAGTGCGTCACACTTTTATAAATCACGTCTTGAGTAATAAACACCTAGAGACCTTATAACAACCCTAAATTTTTTGTACAGCGTATCTTTACAACAACTTGATACTAATTTCTTTACTTTTCGATATGTTGGTAATTGTTTGAAACTATATTGTCACGCATTTTTCCGCGTATCTTCACCAATTGTTTAAATTGCCACTGTTTGCAAAATACCCTGTCGTGTATTTATTACAGGATAATCATATAATTGTCTAACAAATATTTTGATAAGAAAATCTTTCAGAAACTATAAGAAACATTCCAATCTTATTTAGGATTTGCATCTAGTCCATTAATTTCTTAAGAATTTGATTGTATTCCTATTATAATCATAACGCTTATCATACCTAGCCAAATACTCGTTTGATTTATTAGGAAAGGATTAAGGTTTCGGTGAGAAAATAAAAATGGCATGTATTATAATGTTGTGCAACGTTAGACACATACGCATACATCTGAAGGCGCACTAAAAAGTTAATGATTTAATGATGATATTTAATAATCGAAGCCATGAGATTGTGATCATCACTTTATTAACAGATCGTGTTTACCATCCGTTTTACGTCTAATTATAATATCTTGAAGGGAATCATAAACGTCATTGTTGTTCGATAAAGTGCAAACGAGAGTAAATAGATTAGCAGATAAGTAGATATTTTAATAGAGAATCCATATGCTGAAAAAAGAAATTATAGAACCGTTTATTGCGAGATTAAAGGATATGTTCGAACGTCGTCTAAAACAAGATAAGGTACGTAAGCGAAATCTTTCCTTAATCCAGATACGGACTATTGGGGGCCAGCGGATGCGGCAAGACCACTCTGTTGTCCTGCATAGTCGGGGTTCGATATTTTGACAGCGGAGAAATATGGGTCTTGGGGGGAATTCCGGGCAGCAAGGACTCCTGCATCCCCGGACCTCGAGTTGGTTACATGCCGCAAGATACCTGCTTGGTAGAAGAATTCTCTGTCAAAGATGCCTTGTATTACTTCGGCAGGATCAACGGACTCAATGATGAGGAGATTGGTAGAGTACAGATTAGATGGATAGGGAAAGAGTAGGGTAAAGTTACCTATATATGAGATAACTTTTTTTAAAGGCTTATAATTTATTTAATTTATACCATTAACTACTATTTTTATATTCAAATTATAGTTATATAATATATTTAAGTTTCATCGCCAAAAGTTAGCAATCGATAATGGTTATACTTGTATATGAAATTTTTTATCAAAATTGCCGATTTTGCTAATTCAAAAAAAGGATTCCTAAAATGAGATACAAAGGTTTTTTTATATAAGATGGGTCTTATCGACTTGGACCTTACTAGGTTCAAATTAGGCTCCAGACTCAAAATCTACTTGACCAATCAAATAACTCTTTCGATACTCAAAAACTTTTGTACGTAATATTTTTCTCCAAAATCTATTCTCTTCCAGATATTTTAAAGTCTCAGTACTAATGCTGAAGGCCATAACTTTTAAGCCTCATAATTCGAAAATCCTTAATGAAAAAAACTAAGTTTATGATGGTACCAACCACGTGCGTTTATTAATGTAGCAGAAACCTTGCTATCTCATATTAGGAACCTAATAGGCGATTTTACCCTACTACTTACAAGGAAAGATCCCGAGGTGTCCCCCTCCGATCTTGACGAGCTTTTAATATGTTAT
>QKQZ01003275.1:0-11703 GCA_003595255.1 Solenopsis fugax | reverse complement strand
TTAAATTTAAACGTAAATTGTTTCATTATATTATGTATATATTTATTATATATAAAATTATGTTTTATTATATTATATTATGTATATAATACACATGTTAAAAAATATGCATATGCACTTCAAAATAAAATATCAACATTCAACATGGCACCAAGTACATACATACTACATGGATTAATCACAAAATAAACCAGATGTAACCCCTTTTCTAGGGCAGAAGCGCGAAAAGTGAAAATCTTTACCATTGAAGTTAATGGAGAAATTTTCACCCTTCACGCTTCCGCCCCAGAAAAAAGTTACATGATTAATAATCTAAAGTGAAAAACCTATAAGCTAACAACTAAAAATGGGTATAACCAGGGCAAAATTGGGTAAATCTGGTATTACTGGGTGAGTTGGGTTAAAGTTGAAAAACCCGAGTTTTTATGAGCCTTGCAATATATTTTAAATTTAACAAATTTTTCAACTTTGTACATTTATATACGTGGTGACATTTTGATAACATTTAATTTCAATTCATACTTCATATAAGCTTTCTATCATTAATTATAGTAATTTTATCATCTACGTAGTTATATTAATCTGAGATTTTGTCTTTATTGATGTAAATGACATATTGAAAAATTATACGCTACAAAGTTTTCATCAAAGCTTTGATTCAACGTTTATTTGCAAAATCAAATCTCGATTAAATAAATTAATTTACATAGACTACACTGAAAAAAAGTCTGGTTATAACTACCAAATGTATAGTGAAATAGTATCAATTAAATATTTTGTCAATATAACCAAAAATAATTTTATTTTACTGTTTAGTAAGTATTATCAAATCTGGTATAAGTTACTATATAAATATTTAGAAAAGTAAAATTATTTTTGGTTACATTGACCAAATATTGAATTGATACTATTTCACTATACATTTGGTAGTTATAATCAGTCTTTTTTTTCAGTGTACATAGTGAAATTTTAATGTCATTGTTTCGGGAGAAATAGAGATGTTAAACGAACGATATTGAAACAATAAGATTGTATCACGGTAAGAGAGTTGGTCATCATGGTACATCTACTTTTCGGGTTTTCGGGGGCGTATGTCTAAATTTATCGCGCACGTATCGTCCAAGAACAGTGCGCTCACACTGGCGACTACCACCGAGTTTCGCGTAAAGTCCTCTGTAAAGTTCACCATGGTGCCCTTTTGTCAAAACAATGTACTCTGCGAATGCAAGCGCACGCGCGCGCGCCCGGTAGAGTACAGATCCGAACTTCCCGGTTCACCGATATTAACATCTTCGTCGGCGCTGTAATTTTCGTCGGGTTGATATACTGCGGCGTTTCGTTGTGCGGCGGTGGCCGTATTACGGCTAATATTTCTCCTCCTTACAGAACGAAAATTGAGTACTTTATAAGGAGGCGGGACATTAATAACTCGTACAGCCGGCCGGTATTTTCAGGACAGCTTAAAAGCTTCTGCCGCATCGATGATATATCGTATGCTCGCGGAAGTAGTGACACGGGGCTCTGTCTGCACCGCGGGAAGCTTGCGAGCTTCGTCCACGAGGACGAAGAGGCGGACAAAATCATCATCGCGATTCATGCCCCGTTCGTTGATGGTACGTTAACCCGGATCATTTTATCCCTTGGGCACTGGTAGATGTAATTTGTAGAGCCTACAAATGTCCCAAAGGCCCACGAAAATGCCTGATACCTGAAAAGAGAAGAATTTATCGTGTCATCGTTTGACCCACGAACGTTTTTAAGAACGTTTCAAAGATACAAATTTCTGAGATGTAGGAAGAAGGATCGACTCTGAAATAATTTAAATAACATTTTATTAATATAAAAAGAGTAGAAAAAGAGAATGCACAATGTTAATATTATCGTAATATTAATGTCACGTATAATGAGATTAATGAAATCCTTGCAAATTGTATTTTTAATAATATATTGAATTACAGGTTTAATTTATATATGGAACGAAGCTTTTGAAAACAAGAATGTCAACAATTAAATGAATTTACAAATATCTTAAAATAATTTTATTAAACTGTAGTATACCGATCATATGTAATATCGCTAATTAACATCCAAGTTTTACATCTACATTTTTTATTTAAGCAGAAAGCTAAAATGATTAAAGAGCTGTAAACTAGATCTTAGTGTTGGTCGCTTTTTGTTTTATTATTTTCAAGTTCACCAAACTGCGCGCCGTAAAATTTATCGATCTTGAAACACATGCTCTAAAAGTTAAACGAAAATTGTAATATTACAATATTAAATCAACAATTTAATAATAATGATGCTGATAAGCATTTAATATGGCAATAATGTCAGTAAGAACCTTGTCTCCCCCTCCCAAATACTGTAAAGAATTTGTTGTGAGAAATAATACCTCAGTCAGAGATCGAACCTGGAACTTCCCGACTTCTGGGGCAAGTGTTTTAGCTACTTCGTGTTCTTTACAGTATTTAGGATGAAAAGGTCTTATTAGCATCATTGCCATATTAAATGTTAACGTTATTAACATTAAATTGCTTATCGATTTAATATTGTAATATTTCTATTCTCGTAAAAATTTAGAACTAGATTTTAAGACCGATAAATTTATGGCGCGCAGTTTAATAAACTTGAAAATATATATAAAATCACACAAGAAATATCAGCACTAAAACGCAGTTGTAACTGTTTAGAATTTCTAATTAGTTATATGTTTTCATATGTCGGTCTATGTTCTTTCATTAAAATGATTATTTTTAAACTGATATTCATTTTTAATTAAAAGAAATGTACTATACAGAGTATTACATAGATACATAATTTATGATAAAATTTTTGAAACAAAATTTCACATATAATTTTATTTCTGATGTATTTATATATATATATGTATATACACCCAGAGAAAAGTTATGTTTAAATTGAAGAAATCGTTTCTTTAATTTGGTTTCTTTGAATTGAAGTAAAAATATCTGTAAGAAATAAAAATTTATGATTTCAAGAAATGATTAGCCTTTTTAAAAATAAATAAATTATTTGTTCAAATTATTTGATTAATTTAAATAAATAAATTTTTTAATTCAAAGAAAGTACTAACAGAAATATAAGAAATAATTTAGTTGTTCTAGTTATTTTAATATATTTCTTTCATTTAAAAAAGATTTGCGTTGCACAACTAAGCTATCTGTTTAATTTCAATAAAAAGAAATAACCAAGAAATTTTTTTCAAATCAAAGAAACTTTTCTTTAACCGTATAGAAACGGTTTAAATTTGTTTGATTCAAAGAAATATTTTTGAATCGAAGCAACTTTTCTTTAGATGCATTATTTTTTTAGATCAGTTTCTTATATTATACATAAAATATAATTTTATAATATTCCGAATTCTATTGCGAATTATAAATCGTCTGAAGCATTCTCATCGAGAGAAAAGAAGAAATTGGTTACGCACTTGCTATTAAGATAAAAAGTTATTGCAGCTACATTTATGCAATAAATTTCTTCCTTTGCAAAGTTAAAATCTAATTCGTGTCTCTCATTTCAGAAAGAAATAATATCATTAGGAATCTTACGAAAATATCGAAGCATAATGCGTTCTAATTATTAGTTCTTTTCTCGTCACATCACGTCTTCGCGCTTCGTTTTCCGACGCGTCTTACCTTTCTTATTTTTTTTACATAAATATGATCCTAAATCTCTAAAATCCCTCGATATCGTTTTGTTTATAAAAACCTCGCGTAATTTCGCGTAATACATTGCACAGCAGAAATAACTTTAGCACGCAATACACGCTCAAGTGCAAAAATTTTACTCATGCCGGTTGGAAGACATCTATTAAGCTGGCACAGCCATTTCAGCACAATCAAATGAGAATCATACAGGATTTTTTTGCTATTTTTTTTGCTAATTTTTTGCTCTATTTACGATTTTTTTGCTTCAGCCGATTCGCTAAAAACAATGGCTGCGCTAGCTTAAGTTTAAAGTTAGCACAACTATTAGGGAAAAATGAAGGAAATTAAAAAACAAATACGTATTCTTGTAGTGCTACTTTTTTGCTAATTTTTTGCTCTATTTACAATTTTTTTCTTCAGCCGATTCGCTAAAAACAATGGTTGTGCTAGCTTAAGTTTAAAGTTAGCACAGTCATTAGGGAAAAATGAAGAAAATTAAAAAACAAATACGTATTCTTGTAATACTATTTTTTTGCTGTATTTAGATTTTTTCTACAGCCGCTCCGCTACAAACAATGACTGTGCTAGCTTAAGGTTCAAGTTAGCACAGCCATTGGGAAAAAAAGAAGAGAATTAAAAAATAAATACGTATTGCTAACTTTAACCTCAAGCTAGCACAGCCATTGTTTGTAGCAAAACTGTTGGAGAAAAAAAATTCTAAATACAGCAAAAAAATAGCACTACAAGAATGCGTATTTGTTTTTTAATTTTCTTAATTTTTTCCTAATAGCTGTCCTAACTTTAACCTTAAGTTAGCACAGCCATTGTTTTTAGCGAAACGGCTGAAGAAAAAAAATTCTAAATAGAGCAAAAAAATTAGCAAAAAAGTAGCACTACAAGAATACGTATTTGTTTTTTTAATTTCTTTCATTTTTCCCTAATGGCTGTGCTAACTTTAAGCTAGCGCAGCCATTGATTTTAGCGAAACGGCTGGAGCTAAAAAATCGTAAATACAGCAAAAAATTAGCAAAAAAATAACACTACAAGAATACGTATTTGTTTTTTAATTTCCTTCATTTTTTCCTAATGGCTGTGCTAACTTTAAACTTAAGCTAGCACAGCCATTGTTTTTAGCGAATCGGCTGAATCAAAAAAATTGTGAATAGAGCAAAAAATTAGCAAAAAAATAGCAAAAAAATCCTGTATGATTCTTATTTGATTGTATTAAAATGTCTGTGCCAGCTTAATAGACGTGGTTGGAAGAAGTGACGCAATTAAACGGCGCAAGTTATCATGATAATGATACGTTCGATAGCGCTTTCAATGTGCGTTTCGCCACGATTTTGTCTCACTGAGCGCGCACATAATTAAACCGCCGAATGTTAAAACGCAATTCTGTCGACGGCGCCGCGCCTGTCGGTGTGTCCGCGCGTATAAACTTTCACAGCGCCGTATCAAACGCAATTACTGATCGGGCCGTATTGCAAGAGCTATACCGCCCTGCTAGTATTACTCGGACTACAAACCCCTTAATTACGATTGGTTGTGCTCGGTACATAAATCAACGTATGATATTCGATACGGCGAATCTCCCGCGCGAGTTGCAGCATTCATTTTTCTTGTCGTTAAAGCGCCAATCATCGTGGATATCTCTCTAAATCTGTTTTTTCCTAGATATATATTTGTAAAAAAATCCTGAATATATCCATAAACTTTTATACTTTAATATCAAGCAGTTGGAAAACACATGTAAATATCGTATTGGAAATATAGTCGAGATGCATATTTCAAGCAAATTTGCATTTTAAATATTTGTTCGTCTCTGCTGACAACTCGATATTTGATAAGATATTAAAGTTTTATCAATATTAATTAATGTTACTATCATTTTTATTAAGATTAATGAATACACACACAATAAACGTTGTTCTCAAATTCAACATATATAATAATTACGATTATAATAATAAATGTATTGATAATATTATTTTTATACGCATATGACATAAATTAAAATTTTATTATATTCTTATTATGAAAAATAAGAATAAGCAAGAAAAAGCATAATAAAAGAGAAATTATGAGAGTTATTTTACACGAAGTCAACCCTCTCCCCTCTCTCCGTTCCTCCTAAAGTATAATAATTGCAACAAAATTTTTTACAAGAAGGAAAAAGAGAAACAGAGGGAGAAGGAAATGTTATAGAAGATTCACCGATTATTAAAAGTAGGATTCCAACGAAACCTAAAGTCCTTTCACGATTATGTGCGTTTCAAAGCAATGCATGCAGCAGGGGATCATATGTCATTGATCATTAATCCTACATGTTCAATCCGTACATGGAAATGCATCCTGCTTAAATTACCAACTAACGATTCATTAACGCTTGCACAAACGAGTCTCGCAAACCAGTAAACCGGTTTAAATTGCTGGACTTCTAATTAATTGCTCGAAGCCTTGAATCCCAAGTACCTGTAAGATAAAAATATTGATGCGAATAATTGAGATTTTTAATAAAAAATTATACGATAGATGAATATTTCATGAGAGCAAAATACTGTTACATAAATAAGAATTAAACAATTTGGCTTTTTTATGAGAAAAGTGAATTCATTCTGTGATTGTATCTTTTCGAACAATGCATCGATGCATTTGGAAAATGCAACTGTATTGTTTTTTAAGAGTCATATACTTTTCTCACTGTAAATCATTCTTGTCATTTTGTGTATAAAAATATGCAATACTGATATACTGTTTATTAAAATTTTTCACATCATTTATTACTTTTAATATTTTCTTTCTTAAATTATATTATATCAAGATATCTTCTCTTATTAAAAAGAATTCATGTGTTCTCTCCATATTCTCTCTCCCCCCCCTTCTCTCTACACTTTTTTCTTATTCTATTGAAATTGCATTTTTTTAAACGTAAAGATGTAAATTTTTAGTGGAATATATCGTATTATAATAGCAACGTTATTGAATGACTACTCATCCTTGTATAATAAATCAATGATATTTTAAAATCAATAATTAAGTTTATTTCTAATAGCACATCAAATTAATAAAATTATCTGACTAAACACACAGAGTTCGAACTTCAATCATGATTAATCACGATTACTCCCGAGTTAGCGGATGATGCTCGATACTAACGATACTCGACTATCCAGCTACTCCCACATCAGTGCAAGACGAAGGCGCTCGTCGACCCGTGATTAGAGGAGAAGAATCGAAGAGAGAGATGTCAAAGAAGGGCACGTGAGGGATGGCGAGGGAGTAGCGGAAAGGGTAGGGAAGGGCCGAAAGGGGGAAAAAGACCGGGTAGAGGAGATAGAGCCCTTTCAAACTCTTAATTCGCCTGCGGCCAGCCCCTTTCTCGACGGGACCCCTCTCGAACCCTGTGCACATCAGCGCCGAAGGGGGTTGCACGAGGCGTACGGTCCTAGCTTCACGTCCATCGTAACCATGGAAACAGACGCACCAGCCGACGTGTCGTCGTCATCGTCGTCGTCGTCGTTCTCGACGTCGCACACCCGTTAGCTACGCTACAGGATGATGTACGCGCGCGCAAAGGCACGTCCACAAATGACATTTGCGCGTGGTTGGAAACTCGAGTTACATCTTGGGGTTCAGGCTCTCGGTCGGGAAACAGAACGCGCGAGAGAAGAAAACGGGAAGATAGAATCAATGAAGATACGCGTCTTCGAGACGGCTATGGTCTTGATGTACGGTGGCGCGAACGCGGCCTTCGGAGAACGCGAAAATTTTCACCAAATGAAAACTTATAAATGCTTTATATTATATCTCTCTTTTCTATCTTCCCTGCACCGGGGAAGAAAACATCGGTGTTATTTCATCCGCATAAGTCGTTTCTTTTCTCTGACGATCATCGTGAAATTGAATAAATTAGAGTCATGAGAAACTCACTCGAATGAGGATGTGTATCGATAAAATAAATAAGACAGACATAGAATATTAAGATTCCGATTAACAATATTTTTCTTACGCTATTTTTACCTAAATTATGATCAAATATAATTGAACTTAAATAATATAATTATTATAAGTATGGTATATAAGTATTGGAGTCAATTGAAATCAATAAATCTATTATTATCTCTATAATTTATAATGGAAAAGAAGAGTATGTTTTACGTTTTTCTTCAATGATAGCAAATAGCAAAAAGTATCACAAAATGATCAAAAAGTAAGCTAAATCCATTGCTTGTACTTTTTAATGTGAAGAAAAGAAACGTTTGCGTTCAAATTCAATCTAATCAGTTAACGGCTGATAACACTGAGCAACAAAAAATCGACTCTTCTTTTGCTTTAAGTTTTTGTATTTTTTATATTCAGTGATTTCCTATAGATTTTTCTCTGCTAAACACGACTCTGGGAGTAAAATGTCTGTATCACGTCAGGGTTTTGAAAAATCTGCTATGAAAATTACATAAAAATACATAAAAAATAACTTGCTAAACCTTAAAGCAAATTCCGTTTTGCACAGTGTGTTTATACGTTAGTATGATGTCAAAATTAATAGTTAAAACTGCATTGAAATTGTTGACGCGACAAAAATTCAGAGTGCCAGACGAGATGCGATGTACATACATAGATATACATACAGTGGCGCGGATGTCCCGGCAATTATTCTTCTAGAGCTCGGAGTCGAAGCAGATCCGTAAATTACGGCCTGTTTACGGCCCAGGGAAGGGCATTACCTCGAGAGCAATAAATGTCGGCTACCGAGAGAATATCACCTGGAGTGTGTACACATGCCCCAACGATTAACGTCAAGATTCAGGCCACTTCGCCGCGGCTTTTCCCCCGCTGACTTATGAACCGAACGCTCTTTGATCGGCCAGAGTATCGATTTACACTAAATCCCTAATCGTAAAATGCAGTATATGCTTTTTATAAATCATCGTCGCTGCACCGATCATTAATTTAGCGCGAATTAATTTAGCAAAAAATCGACTTCCAATCGCTAGTCACTGTAAAAAAGCAATACACTGATAACACATATAGCCAGTAAAAAGGCTAAATTTAAGAATCCTAATTTAATAGCCTAATATTTAAGAATCAATAAATTACACAGTAAAAAATTGTGTGTACATATGGGTCCATATGTTGCATTTTTAATTTTCTTGTGTTACCACGTTTTGATTACTACTTCAATGTAAAATTAACATACCACTGATATGTTATTATTTTTATAACATTTTCATGTGTTACATTTATGTCAACTTTGTAAATTAACACTTTGTTTATGTCACTTAGTAATGGAATATTATTTTGAGTACTTTTAACACAATTATTTCAAATAATCAACATGTCTCAAAGTTAATTTAACATGATTACGAACGAAAATGTTCTATTAACATTTTCTATGAGTTAAATGTTACGAACGAAAATGTTCTATTAACATTTCTTATGAGTAAAAATAAATGTAAAGTATTATATCAATTACTTAACATTTTTAATTTGTCATAAGTAACACGATGAATAAGAGTTATTTTAACTTAAAATTTAGAGTGGACTTTCTGGGACATGCAAAAATGTTAAAAATTTTTTACTGTATACTTTAGCGTAAACAAAATTGACTAATGCAATCTAAGGATGTAATAACCGCGAACTTATTATTATATATATACTTTCTTCAAATACACATGTTAATGTAGTAATTGTATAATATATATAATAATGTATTAACTGTATTACACAATAATTGTACTAATTCTATCGTAATCGAATACATGCGACGTAGTTTTTTTATTTAGACTCCAGTAAACAAAGTTGTTTGCCGCACGCTTTTAAATTGCTTTTATTTTATACAATGTACGAATCTAGCGTCAATTTAACGTCAACCGTCGGGAATCACTGTTACATAATTCATTGGATTATTTGCACGTTTCGAGTTCTACAGAATGGAGGCAAATGCATCTACCATTCCTTCACCATCTCCGTCTACATCATTCTACTCTAGCAACGTCACTTGCGACGTTGTAAATTACAGATCATTCAGAATGTATCGAATAGACAACACGTAACGTGAGCTGTAACAGCACTGTACCACTGGAGCGCGTTCTTTAAAAATTAATACCGGAACAGAAGACATAGTATACGTACACATATATACGTGTCTAGTGTAAAGCCGCATCGATTTAGATGTATTGCACAATTTATAAAATGATTTATCTGTACTTTTTATATGATATAAGTAAATATCGTTATAATCTAATCTAGAAAATGTAGATGAAAATAGATAATACTAATATAAATTAAAATGTGATAGTACTATTGTTAATGATCCATCTGATGCCACTTTTATACTCAAAATATTATAGTGAAGATCCTCGAATTCAAAAATTAAAGACCAATGTATAGGGCAAATAGGCGCAGTTAATGAGATGCAAAATTAAATCTATTCTCTTTAAAATTATATATTTTCAAACATCGATTCTTCAAGTTATCATCAGTAACTAATGACAATACCATACTTTGTGATTTCACGATTATATTAGTACGGTATTGACACTATTGTCATTGCGTTTGACTCTCTTTTGCCTTATACGTATATTATATATAGTTTTTTTAATTTTCGTTTAAAATGTTATATCATTGATAATGTGATTCCGAAACACGATGACACCAAGAACGAGCGAAAAATCGGGTCTAATAATTTTTTTGGAATTGTGTTGTGTATGTATATAATATGTATAAGAGACATTGTGTAACATAGAAAAGAGTTAAAATTGAAATGAATACATAGTTATCCTGCAGAAATACATTTCTTGTCACAGTTAAAGATCTAAAATTTAAATTTTCATCATTTTTCATGCGGCGCAACAACATCACAAACTTCACGCTCGCCAAATACACGCAACGCCGATTTCAAGAACGACGTTGTTACTAGTAATGCTCCAAAATTGCTTCGCAGCCGTTGAGAAGGCTTCGAAGACGACGGCGAGGAGATCAGAAGCAGATTTGCTCGCGGTAACTACGTCGGGAAAATCGCGGGCACACTCGCACGTCATCGTCGAAGAGCCAGAAACAATGACGCGCCTTGTTGCTCCCTCGTTCTCTTTCGCAGACACGAAATGGCAGGAACGGAAATGTCCCCAAGAAGGAAACGCGGTAGCTTGACGTAAAATGATTAGGCGATTTAAATGCATCTATTATATCTCGCGCATCGACGCAGGAACTAGACTTTGAAATACTCATACCCGACATTGTCTCGAGCCACCTATAAAGGGAGATTCGCCGCGTTGCCATTCGAGCGAGGAAATTTTTCACGGAACATCTGTCGGCAGCCGGTACCCTTCGTCTTGAAAGTCGCCGCTGCATCGTCGACGAACCCTCGCAAAATGAAGGAATGAAGCAAGACACCCTTCATTTCAGGTCATTTTAGCTTATATAAATGGAAAATTAAACTGTTGCAACAAATCAAGCATAATGAGAGAAAAACAATTGCAATTACTATAATTTAACTATAATTTACAGTCATTTTCGATCGATTTCAACTTTCAGTAGAGGAGAAGAGGGTATTATGGCTACTGTCGACAATATGGCTACCCCTGTTATCTCCATTATTAGGTGACGTATTCTAACAATTGTTTATAGAGATATTCGTTTAGTAGCCCATCGTTTTTTAATGATGCTAATATACCAATACATAATAACTGACAATTGTTATAAAGCATTTTTACTTTTGAGCACTTCTAAACTTTTTCAAGGTACACTTTTAACCTTTAATTACACATACTTCCTCATTATTCTTAAACTTGAGTGTATTATCACACGAATGTACATACACTCGAGTGTTTTTTTGTTATTTAACTTTTTATTCGGCTATACACATTTCGAGTTATACAAAGTTAAAACAATAACATGGAATTTTGTTAATATGATTTTTTCAGCGAAATTTTTATATCGAAATATTTCTTCGATAAATCGATTGACATTCTAAAGGGCGGTGTTTAGAAACATTAGAGACATCATTTTATGCTTGTTGTTTAATGTTAAACAAGGA
>QKQZ01003265.1:0-58823 GCA_003595255.1 Solenopsis fugax | reverse complement strand
CTAACTATAATTTTTTAACTATGTGATTATAGTCACAAATACCATATACTTTTTTCTCTGTGTGGTAGCAGAGAGTAGCTGTAGAGTAAATTAACTTGATAGAACGTCGCGTCGAGCCGCGACTGAGCGTCTCTTTTCGCGGAATTCCGTTTAGAAAATCCGTCCAATCGAGCATGAACGACTTGAATCCGAATAATTTCAGGCGCCGAACTCGATCCCGGGTCTGCGGCCGGCGTTCACGAACGTCCTCGGGCCGATAACGAACGTGGACGAGCCTAAGAGCATATCCCAGCAGAGCACGCCGAGCAGCGATGAGAGCAACTCGCCGACGGAGTTAAACTCGTACAAGAGGCTAACGGACAAACCGCCGCTGATAAAGCGGCTGGCGATGGGTTTGACAGGTGGACGCGACGTTCTTGGGCTGAACGGTGAGGATGACAGCTGCCCGCTCGTCAGCGGTAGCAGCACGCCGACCAGCCCATCGAACAGGCCCCATTCCGGGGGCTACATAAACGAGGCGATCATCGACTCGGAGGGCACGAGGCCGTCATACAACAAGATCCCGCCGTCCGAGAGTCTCGACAACACCATCAACGCGTCCATCACCAATGCGAAGAACTTCAACATCGAGAACAACAGGTAAGTCCAGCCAGTCCATCGTTCGCCGGTTCCTCCCCCTCCTCCTCCTCCTCCTCCTCTTCGCCCGCCTCCCTCACGCCTTTCCGGAAGCGATGAGAGATCAGTGATCCACAAATGGTGAACGACAGCTCTTTCATTTTCAGGATAGGGCACAATTGCCCGGACTCGGGCACGGAGGCGGAATTGAAGTCGAAAAGAAGATCGCAAATTAGTACGTCGAGCAGCTCGGTACCCGCTGACGGAAGCACTCATGGCTCCACGCCAACTCCGCCGCCTTTACCCGAGAGAACAGACAGCCTGAATAATCGAAGCGAGGAGGCCGAGCTACGCAAAGCGCCCTGGTTTCAAGCTGGAATACCCAGGTTGGTCCCTGCGACATTGCTACATGTCGGAGTAAAATATACACGCACACACTCCAGCGCGCTCGGAGCTTTCTCGATGTGCCGAAATAGCACGTCGCCTCTGGCTAATTTTAAATATTCGTCGAGATGATCCAGTCCACAGTCCAGTTTCCAGTGGTCGTCTTTGTGACTGGGACACTCAAATCCGATTGTCTCCTCCCTTCCCATTTCCCGCAAGAAAAGACTTCCCGCCCTATCTATCATTAACGATACGAACCGTGATTCCAGAGAGATAACGCTGGAGGTATTGAGCCAAGAGCCGGAAGGAGCGTTCATGGTGCGCGAAAGTACCAGCAAGCCCGGATGTTACGCCCTCTCCCTCCGTGTGCCCCGTGAATTCCAGCCGAGCGGAATAGCCCATTATCTCATAATGCGTACAAACAAAGGTTACAAAATCAAAGTAAGTCTCCCTTTCCGTCTTCGAGCCACTCTTTGCCGAGTATCGAGTATCAAAGTATAGTTTCGCGAAAACGGTGCTCGCGAAAGTCAAAGCGAATCTCAGCCAGACGGCATCCCGCGCTCCCGTCAAAGGACTGCAAAACTAAAATCCGCATGGATTGCAATCTGCTTAACGTTCCTCTCCAAGAATAACGGCTGCTGATCGTTTTGACAGACGCGAAGTTGTTTGTGTTTTAAAATGCGTCACGTTTCCTGTCGAAAACAGAGTTTGCAAAGTGTCTGTTATAAACTTTACCGCCAGAATGCGGAAATAGAACGAAATTGGCAAGAATATGACGGAGAATTAACTGCGGAAATATAAATCATTTAATTTTAAATAGTTACAAAACAGTTACTGACAATCTGTTATTGGAATATGTTGGTAAATTTTACTAACAGAACACAATACTGATGCAATTAATGTTAAGGATGGCCATGCAATACCAGCTAAAAATTTAATCGAAATTTAAAAACTGCAGGCTTCTCAAGTTTATTCTTCCTAATTTTTTTCTAATTAATTTTCTTCTTTTTTTTCTAATCAACGACAACAAATTCTGATCGTGAATATCCGATTTTTCGTCCTGAACTCAGTTACAAAGAACAAAACAACGAAAAATTTAATTTATGCAGCGAAAATGATTATATTTTGCTGCAGTTTTAGGTAAATAATTTTTAAATAAGTAAGTGAATTCAAATGAACTTTTACACAAACATTAGACTTTTATTAATACATGTAAAAAAATTTAATTCGTAATGCTACTTCATCAAATTTGCAAGTAAGTATTAGAAAACGTGATTTTAAATAATAATCAACAAAAAAATCAAATAACTTTTAATAAGAGATTGTGTTCAAATTTTATATAGGTACTCAAATGTAACAATGAAATAATCTATGACATTTATAAATTTTTGGTGATGCTTTGAAATGTGACACATCCTTAATCTGCCACAATATTTTGCTCGAAACTGCTAGCATACTTTTGCTTATCGGATCTTTGCGTTCATACATCATATGAAACTAGACGTTCTACAGGAGTAAAGCTCTTTTTAACGCTCGAAATAATACCCACGGTAGAGAGAGAATCCTCCTATATAAGCGCAAGTTAATATTGAAATAAGCTGCGCGCGGGCCTGCTAATGCGCGAAGGGCCGAAGCTTTTAGTACCCCGGACATTGTACTCAGGACTACCACGCCCGATGCAAAGCTACCCGCGCATTTAGCTATTCGGATATGTGTATTTAAATGGTCGAACTTGCCCTCTCCCCCCCTCTCGTAGGATAGATTAAATGAGTCCACGGACTTTGATAATCTCCGAAACCAGTATAAATGAGTTTTGTTGAATGTGCCGCGGATACCGTGGGGAAATCAAAACTCCGCTTTCCCTCTCCGTCGCTCTATAGAACGAACGCGGAATTGCGTCGCGCTGTAACAAGCACACCGCCAGATTCAAATGAATGCCGGCGGTGCGATGGTCCTGATACGCAACCGAGCCTCGTGTCAGCGCGCACACGTATGATACATTTAATATCGTCTCGTTATGCGGCGTGTTTCGCAACGCGACTAAGAACGCGACAAAAAGATTTCTGACCGGCGCAATAATATCGCATTTCATTGTCCCGGGCAACGGCCTACAATGCCTACGTAACGTGATAAGGTGCGTAATATAGAATAATACAATGTGCGCATAATCAGCGAGACAATAAACTCCGGTTACTTCGTCACTGTGTTATTTATCAAACAGTAGAGACCGGGGCTGGTTGTTGGAAAGCTTATAACTTAATCAATACTTGGCAAGACATTCTCTTCTTTATAATGTAGACTGTTGATGTAATATTAATGTAAAAGCATCAATATATTATTTACAATGACTTTTAAGAAAATGTGAAATTAATAAGTAAATTTTTCTTATGTCATTTATTGTTTTCTCGTTAATTTTTGGCATTATCAATCATGATTTCCCTCTAATTCTAGAAAATGATATGTCTTAGATCATTTTTGCTGCAGTTAATCATTATTATAATACAGTTCATGAATATAATCTCTCTCACTAATTGTAAGACGAAAATGTAGGATAGATTGACTGAGTTGGGATTAGTGATCAATGTTAGCCTCTTTGGACACATTTTGAACAGTTATTTACCGATTATGTTTACGAATATATTTTATATAGATATTTATGTTTTTCTGTTTTTCGTAGAAACTACACTGAGAAAATTACGTGATTTAAATAAATTTGTATTAGTACTATTCAAATAACTATTTTATGTCAAACTAATAATATTTACTACAAAAAATATTTATACAAATTGAACATGAAATGCCTTCTACGGTCGTAGCTAGAGTGCTTTATATTTGCTTGTGTGATTTTATATATTTTATGACCGGAAAAACAATTCGGCAGTCGAGTGAATTTGAAAAAAGATATATAAAATCACACAAACAAATATAAAGCACTAAGATCTAACTACGATCATAGAAGGCATTTCATGTTCAATTTGTATACATTAACGGTCTAATATTTTTCTAATAAAAAATATTTCATACTTTCTTGATGTAAATAAGTTATTTGAATAATATACTAATAACATATTTATTTGAATCTTTTATTTAAAGTAATCTTTTCCATCAGTATGATACGCAAATAAGAACGGAAGAGATAAAACTTCGCCTGATATTATTTTGAAACCTTTTAGTGAAAATACATAATTTATCTAACCAAAAGCCGCTTTAGATTTTAATATAAATTACAGTCGCTAACGTTATAATAATATCTTCCAACAATATTTTCAAGAATTAGAGTATTTTAATACTGTTATTATCAAAATAATCACATTGTGTTCTTTAGGTAATTATTATATAATATTGAAATAAAATTTTTAATTATTTTGCTGAAAGTTAAGATTATCAAATTTTTTAAAAAAGATGGAATTATATGTAAGCAAGAATATGTCTTATACATTTTTATTGCTTTATTTAAAATTAAATAACTTAAACAACGACTAAAATTAAATAATGACAACCAATTTTTGTGTACAAATATATTCAAGAGTAGTATATTTTAAATACCTAAGAGATATAAATATATTATAATGTACATAGTGTTTAAACATCTTTCATCCATCTTTTCCTAAAAATCACAATTTAAAAACAGTGACAACTGGCCCCGGTCTTCTTTAAATCTTTGATTCCTGTCAAAGCATTTTTTGTTGAATCGTAAATGAATTATCTCGAGCTTCGTCTTCAAACAATGTATCATATTTTTACATGTTTTTTTTTTTAATATTCCTATAGTCAAATTTTTTCTATGAACAGAGCTGTTCTGGCGTTTGAAAACAAAAGACACTTGATCATTTCTGTAAAAATATATGGCGCACAAAAAGAATTCTGTTTTTATTTTTCCACGGATTGTGGATAAAAACCGTGACGTTTCAATGCAACGTTTACAATTTTTACGAGAGAAAGCAGAGATATTATGAGCAACATATATATAAACTTATATATATATTGGAAAGCGTTAGAATTAATGATATAGTACTACGAATACCGTGAAATCAATAATATCGTATGTTCCAGGGCTTCACGAAAGAGTTTACGACGCTCACCGCACTAATCACTCACCATTCGGTCATGCCGGAATTACTACCGTGCCCGTTGTCCTTAAGCCGATATAATCCGAGCTTCGTCAAGACTGACTCCAGCAAGGATTTCGCGGACATTGATTCGGACCCGGATTACAATACCCTGGCGGATTTTCGCAAAATGATGGCCGATCTGAACGTCTAGAACGATCGTCGAGATTTCACTTTCTCTCTTCTGCACTTTCTGTCGCGATTTTTGTCGATTTTTCATGTGAAACCAGTTGGAAGGTAGTTGCGAGGCACCGTTCGGTATATTTGTACCTGGATCGATTTTGTGCCATTGCATTGTATGTAAAGAGCCGATGTTATACTTGCGATCGTCGTCCGCGAAGAGATCTTCGCCCGGGGGATAGTCGGCATTCGGCACAACGCATATTGGACGACGCTTAGTTAACGAATCTATGTTCCGGAAAGACTCGCACAGCCACCAGTGATACATACTCGTAAGTCATTAATACAGTAAGAAACGTAACGGTAAGAAACGTATAGCGTAGATGATTTAATAACTGCTAGCGTTACATATGGACGCGTGACTGGAATAGCAATGCGAATTTTTTTTATTACAGCACGCGCGCCTAGCGAGATGTTAGTTTTAAGTTTGCTGTAGCGAGCGAAGCGAAACAATTGACGTCCGTCGAATCGGAATAAATTATTTGCACGAAACGGAATATACGATGAAGCGTTACGAGGGTTATATTTTTTTTTGCGAGTTTTTCTACGGAAACAAATCGAGTTTTGTTATCGTTTGGATCGCTCCCGATAGTTGCAACGATGCCAAACGATTCGTATAATATATCTTTGTTATAAAATGTATAATAGTCGAGTAATTGGAGAATTAAGAAAACTAGTAGAATGATTCAATTCATTGCGAAAGAATACGAATTTAAAAGATTTCGAGAGAGTGAATTTTAATTTATATTTAAAATATTACGTTAAGAGGACGTCAAAAAGGCATGCAGAAGGAAACGGAGGGTGATACGTGAAGAATGCTGTGTCTCCGAGAGAAAAATCGATACCTTCTCTTCGGGACAGCGTTATACTAAGATATTTTTTTCCATCTAGTTCCTCTCACGATTGCAGCTTCACTGCGTCCGAAAGTGATCTAGTAAGATTTATTTGACTGAAACAGTTATCTAATTTTTTTCTGTAAGATATAGTGTTACCATCGACACATAACGTATACTATATTGATCTTTGATCGCTCTGGAAGCGGGAAGGCTGTTGTATAATAGGAAAATGCCTTCTTCACTCTCCCTAACAGCACATGAATATGCTGAATCGTACAATATTATGTGTCGTTAGGGTTATTACTGGATTTTATAATTAATGTGTACTCAAAATGCGTAAAGTACGAAGAAGCGTCATATATCCAAGCGGAACAACAGGTTACAATAACATCAACGTGATGTAAAAATAAATCGTGATTGATTGAAAAATGATTTTTAATAATCACTTTGGAGTCATTTAACGTCATTTTGATGTTTTATCATAATTTTTTCTTCTGCTTAGATATTTTGTGTCTCGAAGCAAAGATTCAACTGCGAAAATCGAACTGTTTAAAAGCATTTCAAAGTTGAGAGCAAAATCAAGATGTAACTGGTCTATTTTATCGAATCTGTATATGTCGGAGATTCTTTCGTTATCATTTAATCGCATTCCCGATGGTATATCGCAATCCGATGATATATCGGGGACCAAAATCGAAAATAACGTTCACCGAAATTTTGATGAAAAGAGAAGAAATTTATTTACGTATAGTGTTGAAAATGGAATAAATAATTTCAATTGTGTTACGTATTGCAACTAATCTCTCGTATAAAATAACGCAAAAAACGAAAATTTTCTGATTTATTTCTCATTCCCCGACGAATAATAAGTTATTGTAAAATATTCTGTTCTGATTCGGTTATAGAAATTATGTTTTAATTTGATAGATGTACTTCGCATGGAAATAAAATAAAAGAGAATGAAAAACAGTGAGTAGAAATGAATGGAATGAAATTGAATATTTTTCGCTTTTGGTTCCTGATCGCAATATTGATGTACATGTGTTTATATGTATATATATATATATATGTTATAATTATTCTCACTCGCGCGTTATATTTCCACACGTATATTTAATTAGTGTGAACGTCAAAGAGGATTAGTAAACGGCATGGAATCTTTGAAATGCAATTACGCCTAAGAGAGGACAGAACTTCCTCGCAAAATTTCGACACGGCGAAACACGAATTACTGTAATAGGCGATAATTTAGTTTCTCAGCTATCCTAGTCTTGTACAGAAATTTCGCGCATAGCTACGACAATGAAAATCATATACGATTATGCGTAGATAACTATCGTATTTAAATGATTCTCAGCGGCGACCAGACACTAAATCGTGGCACTTTTTTATACACCAGAAAATAATTTTCCGAATATAACTACACCACGTATTATCGATTTCTTGACTATATACGAGCAATTAAGACTACATGGAAATCTACAAACTGCCAGTGTAACATTTCATCAGAATCATTCATTTTTGACTGTTATTCATTACGAAAAATAAGAAAAAAGATTAAGCTCGATAATTAAATAAATTTTGATGCTGTAGGGATATACGAGAATATAAAGGCGACATTGAGTACATTTTTGTAGCATCGAATATTAAGTTTTCCAAAATAACGGTTTCTATTCCTGAGGACGAATGAGAATACGTGTCGATCACGTGTCGACAAGTTTCATATTCAGATTCATATCTAGTAGTGCATTGTGTTGGGAGAAAGTTCAGAATTGATGAATATGGTGCATTGAAATCGTATGTATGATATGTATAATAGATTTGTGCGAATATGAATCGATTGTGACTTTCTACTTCTACAATGTGTTCCTGTGTAACGCTTTAATGACAACGCAAATTGCCAAGTTATAAAAGGAAAGGGAAAAATTTCATGAAAAATCTGCAAATTTCATTAAATCCATCAAAAATCATTTTTTAAGATTACGGCTGCATTACGTAAAAAAAGTGACGTGTCTTATATCGTTAATCTCACGCACACGAGCGATTTAATAAATCGTGCGAAAAATTTAAAATAGTGTTTTTGGAATAAATATAAAGTTGAAAATAATGAGAAAAAAAAACAAATAAGAGTGTTTGTATTTCGAAATCGATTAATGCGTGCTAAGATAATCGCGCAAGAAACGCAGCATAAATAACTGTTGTAATGTACGCTACGCATGACATTAATCACTGCTTGAGGTTTGTAATGTTTTATGAATTTATTATTGCGATGCGTTGTATAATGTCAAGAGAAATTATTTATTACAATAAATATAATACAAAGTACTCCTCATGATTATACATCCTGTAAAGTTTATATCAGATTATGCATTAGAGATTGAGAATTGAAGAGTAGAATTAGATTATTAGACCAATCAGATAATTTTAATATTAATCCGTTTCATTCTGATAGATTAAATTTTAATTTGCAATCCTTAATCTTCAATGCGTAGTTTGATACGAGCTTCAGATTTAACAAGTATAAAAACCGATGACTCGTTGAAACAACCAACGAGTCGCTAAATAAAGGCCGAAATGCGACCCGTAAAATCGTATCAGATAAAAAGATCCGAGAATACGTCGCTTCAAGTGTCTTGACCCACGACATTCTTCTTCCTTTCTGCCACGTACGGTACAGTTCCCTTTTTAGAATGTTGACGTCTATTAGTCTCCCTGCAAGATAAAAGGGGTTTAAGATATCGTTCAAAGGAACATTGCAAAATACGAGTATTGTGATATAATTAGACTTACTTGCGTCTACTTTTCTCGCGAATCGTTCGTAATTCGGTCCGTGCATTGTATATATGTTTTGGCACTTGTCTATGACGTGCAATTCGTCGGATTTCCGGATGCGCCGCGTACCTCTCTTTTAGAGTGTCATTTAAAAGTCGCGCGTTTCTCTCTCTGGCCTTCATCTGGAAGTAGAAAAAGAACGATAGATATATAAATATCGGCAATTTATGCATGTAAATTCGTAAAATTGTAATATTTATGCTTACAATGCCGAGCTTTTCTGACGCTTTAGCCTTCCACACGCGAAGATTCATTTCATCGCTGCCGCTAATTACAAATTTGTTGTCCAGCGACCATCCTACACAGGTGAGTCTATGCATGCGTCTTGTGTGGTATACCTCTCGCGAGTGAAACTTATCCGCCTCAAAAATACGTATTGACTTGTCATAGCTGCCCGAAACAAATTCTTTCCCCGTCGGCGAGTAATCCACATCTATCACAGCTTCCACGTGATCCTTGTGTACAGTAACTGGTGCTTTCAACTTGCGGGCATCGTAGGTGTACAAACTGAAATAGACATTTTAAGATTAGTGGAAAAATTGTGTGAAGCTATCTTCCAATATGTCCTTTATTATATCTCACTTGTAATCTTCATTGGCACATGTGAAGACGAAAGCTTCCATGGGATTCCAACAGATCTTGTTGCTCCGTAATTTCATTACTATCTTCGTTAAAGGTCCAGTCTCTCTAGTGTCATATAAAATTATACTGCGATCACTGGCGCAAGATGCTGAAAATTAAATTTAAAATCAGATACTTTAATATAAAGAATAAATAGCTAAAGTTAGGATTTTAGCGATCTTTCATTATATATCATACCTAAAAGATCCTTTTGTACTGGATTAAATTTCACATCTATTAAACTATCCACGCCCCATTTAAACGTTCGGAGAGGCTCATTTCTAGTGTCCTCCCACATATGGCATATGCCTTCTCCACAGGTAACAAAAACTGGTTTGGTTCGATGGTGTGTCACACCAGTTAATACCATCTACAAATGAAAGAAATTGCTTGAGAAGTCTTGAATATTGTCACATTTGACAAATCTTAAGAAAACCATGTGCAAAAACTGCGTACTTTGCTGACAATGGTATTCACAGGTTCCTCCTCCTCTTCCTCACCAGCGGAGACAGTGTTCCAGGTCTTGATCGTCTTGTCGTCGCCGACAGTAATGAAACGTTTCCCATCTGGCATGTATGCAATGCCTCGAACTATGCCATCATGAGCCAGAAACGAGCGGGTACATGTCCCTTGGCCGAGATTCCACGTTCTCACCTCGCCGTCGTAAGCGCCACTTAGAAGAGTGGACAATTGAGAGGGATGTTTGCATATGCAGGACACTGCATCTTTGTGACCTTCCAAACTGCGTACAAATGGCTTTGCAAATACCTTCTCTAGCTTAACAGCGTTTAGCGCTTTTGTGTACTCCCTGGCAGCTTGGAAGGGATGCAAGGCAGGATCGAAGTTTCGTGGGACTGAAAATAACAAAACGGTGGATCATCTGTAATTTTTTTTTGGAGTATTCTCCGGCTGTAGGATCTGATATCATCATTGAATTCTTCGCGATTATGTTAAATCGACCTTGCAATTTAAATAGACTTACTTTTATGAATGTCTCGTTTAGTCTCCCGTAAGTACTCATCAGGATTCCTACTTAATACTTTAACCTTCATCTTCAAAAAAGAACTCCGTATATTTTTTCATCGAGATATGTACAAGAAACTATTTTCCTGGGGCTCAATCCTGTAACCACTCGCAAAGAGAAACGTATGTACACATGGTAGGTAGAAATACAGGGTTATGTTCAGAGCAGTTCAGAGTGAGTGAACTCCCGTGGTAAAGAAATGTTCAGTATTTTGAACACCATCTAAAGACTGGTAACATAAACTAAATATCAATATGGCGTTCTATCGATGATAATGCGAGACGTTTCATGGTTCTTATCTGTACTAAATTTTCAGGATTAATAGTAACAAATTAAAAAAATAATAAAGTTAAAAAGTTAATAACTTTTAACTTAATTAATTTTAAATAAATTAATTTTTGACAAATTATTTTGAAACACAAAACTTCCAATCATTAACCTTTTACTAAATTAAAAATTTATCTATGTAACAGAAAAAAATTATAAAAGAAAAAATAAATTCGCATATAAAAACACATTTTTTTGTTATTTCATAAACTTAATTTACAAATGAAATATTAAATTTGTTTGATGATCCATATTATAACTGTTTTGAATAATCTAACTTTAAAAAATTACGAATTTTTAATTTTACATAATGCTTTACACAATTAACTTTTAATTTAACTTAGTTAATTTAATCTTAACGTAATTTTTAACTAATTAGTTTTTGTTCCAATAATAATTTTATAAGTCATTAACTTTAAATTAGTTAAAAAAATATATTAACTTACCCAACCCTGTAAATTTTTAATAACTAGACAAAACAGGCGCGCGCTACGCGTTTATCGTCCCGCGGACGTTTGTCGTACCCGCGGGCGTTTGTAATGCTTTTGCTTTTGATTAATACNGCGGGCGTTTGTAATGCTTTTGCTTTTGATTAATACGTATTAAAAATAGATTAATTTACGTTTATATTGTTTTATATCGACTAATAGGAACGCCAAGCATTTATATATAAAAATTAGAAATAGTTGAATTTTTGCAATGGTCGATAGTATTGTAGTGCTCCTACTTTTGATTAATAGTGATTAAAAATACGATAAATTTACGATTATAAATAATAATAATAGTAATTTACGTTTTTTTTTATTTTTTTACGGAAAAGCGTCAACAATAAACTTCGAAAGATACGATTATCGATTTAACATGGACTTTTTCAGATAACTAAAAGCATACGTTATTACCTTTAGCTTTTGTGATAGATCATATATGTATATATACATTTAAATAAAATTATATAAAATTTGAAAAAACACACACACACACACACACACACACGGTAACAAAATTAAATAATATAAAAATAATTACTATAATATTTACAATACAATATTTTTCAATACATTTCTAGAATATATTTTATATGTAATAGTAACTATTGTAATTATTTATATGTATTATATAATAATTATTTACCTATATGCAATAGTAATTATTTTTATATTATCTTAAAATCTTTATAAAAAATTTCCAAAAATATTTACTACGTACTTTTTGAAAATAAATTCATCAGAATGTTTATGAATATTTATGAAAAATACTATGTGCTATTTAGATAGTTTCGGTTCTATAATTATATTACAGATGTTCCTTTATCTTTTCTAAATGTACATATACTTCTGTAAATATACATATTCCTTAGTTAGATAAAGTCCGATGTCAAACTTTCGATTAATAAATTGACGGTGACCCGTTTAATATAACGTATATCTTATCAAAAGTGAAAACTAACAAAAAAATAAGATCGCTTTTCACACGTACATACATGAAGTAAAATATTTAAATAGAATTTGATCGAAACTGATGGCAATAATTTTTGTACTAATCAATATCTGATACCAATTTAACATTGGATAGGAAAGGCGTGGGAGTATATCATATCACGTTCTAGGTAAGTTATAGTATCATATATAAAGAGTAAAGAAAAAAGATAGAGACGAGCGAAACATTTCGGCAAATAAGATTACGCGAGCGATAAGATTACACGAGCTTTTAACTCAACGTACAGATACGATGGGCATCATCTCGTGTTGCTGCTTCAACAGTGACGAATCGATTTCCACTATGCCAGGTAAGCAAAAAGTATATTAAAATAGATGTATAAAAGAATATCGAGTTCTTCCATAATTATAATTTTAATTCTCTTTCATTAACTTCTCTTTTTTTTATCGATATTTGTTTTATTATAGATATTATCGAATAATTTTTTCTATTTTAATTTTCTCATTGCTAAAAATAAATCTAAAAGCATCGAACTTTAAGACTCGAATTACAATTCTATTACAGTCGAGATAACTTAATGTTAATTAAAGAGTATAGAATTTAGTTCCTATTTCAGAAACTTAACTTTCTAAAATTTAATTAATTATTGAAACAATTTAATAAATTTAGTTTAATCTAGCAATCTGATATAACCAAGAAAATTTTAAATAATTCTTAAAATTCTTTACATATTTTATTTTAGATTGTATGATTCTGTGACACATTGCGTCAACACATATGTGCTTACGTGTCATGTTTGCATTGTATCACATGCTGAATAATTGTTATTACTGTAACAGTTACACAATCAAAATTGTAATAATAATTAAAAATGAATTATATTTTAACAAAAATTTAGAGAAATCTACTTTTAAGTATTAAATATAATTACTTTATTTTAAAAGTATGTGAGTCATATGGTTGTAAAGATATGTGTGACATGTGAAATCATCGATTACTAGAACTGTCTAAAAAAATTTTATCATATCAAATATCGATTACAAGAAATGTGTGTCGGTGCGTATTAATATTACATAACAAGCGTTATATATAGATGTTATTACAGATGTCCGTGAGATTGTACAAAATAAGATTTGTATCATTTAGTGGAATTAAAACTTTCATTATTAGATATGACATTATCAAAATCAACGTGTTTATAGATTAAACGATTATCAAAATAAATTAACTTTTTCAGAGAAATGTCTTATCTGACACTAAAAAAAATATATTTATTTCATCGAATATAATACTATTATAAATTCATTTTTTATCCTACAACTTTATGGTGCTAAAAAATTTTATGAAATATTTTTGTAACAATTATCTTGTCAAACAAAAAATTCATTTTAAATTTAGGAGAAAAGAAAGATTAACATGAAATTTGTATATTTTCTATGTTTTATATCAAATTAAATATCTTATTAAATATTGAATAACATGAGTTTTTTATCTGACAGCAAAATAAAGTTAAGAAATTGAAATTTAGTGGATCAGCTCGAATCCAATTTATTAATTTACTCAACATAACGATCTTGTTAACAGTTTATCATTATTACAGCCTACAGATGGGTAAGCCGTCACAACGGTCAATCGCTGCCAGAAAACGCGGTCAACGGTGGTCGCGACTCTGACGGAAGTACAATTTACGTCGGCAGAGCTTTCCACGATGGTGACATGATTCCAGCAAAAGTCATTCCCGACAAGGGTGTCGCCTACGTTTGTCACAGCGGCGAGGAACATCCCAAAGATAGTTACGAGGTGAAAAGAGAGTACAAAACCAAAAGAATTTCTTCTACGTTACGAGAAACGCTATGAGCATTGTGCGAAGCTTTGCATTGCTTTATCACTCTACCAGAGATTGAAACTCATAAAATCTCATAAAAGTCAATCATAAAGTATACTTTATTGTATTTTTAACACAAAAATTGACACAAAAATTAAATTAAATCGGATTTAATTATAAATTCTCTCATAAATTCTTCATAGAAGTGATCATCATCGATTTGCATGAAAATTCACCGAAAATTGTATGAATTAATTTAGATTTGTCTAAAGAACCAACAACGATTTCTTTTAATTCTATACCAATTGAAAGCGGTTACATCATTTTCGCAACTTACATAACGTCTCGTAAATAAGTACATAATCAAAGTACAAAACTTATTAAAATTAATCATAATTTATTAGGTAATCTCGAGATTTCAGTTTTTCTCGGAAGTGCAACTGATGAAAAGATATATGAAATATTCGGTATAAGTTGGTCAATAATTTACACGAGATTATTATAATGATACTTCGTTATCTGATAATCTTCTTTGATCAAATAATAATGATAACAACGAATGACGGACTTAATTGTCAATGATAGATATAAGTAATTAATTGTTATATCTTATAACAATATTACGATATTGCCAGGTCCTATGCCAAGGGGAATTCGCATGGGAGTTCTGCAGCAATGGTGAAGTACCAGCGGATGCGATAATCGCTGGACAAACCGGGGATGGAGAACCTCTGTATGTTGGCCGTGTCCTCCATAGTGGATCTCAAACGATTGGCAAGGTCGGTGTCTTTTCGGCAGCTATTAATCTCAGGGCTCTGCAGTAATGATAAGCATTCGGAATGATATGTTTCGATATTCGAAGCACGCGCCTTTGCCAAAGTGTTCTCCAATCTGCGCTCTACATTTAGCAAGCGAGACACACTTTTATCATTGCGCGACCCTATTAGACCAGAAAGATATAATCCAGCTGTTGTAAGGAGTATAAATGTAAAAAAAATATATATATTTCTTCAGATACAACCAAGTCACGGATGCCTGTACATTCCGTTCGACGGCGAGGAGCTATCGTTCAAGGATTACGAAGTACTCGTCATGCACTAACTCGATTGTGGATGTCCGAGAATTGAAGATGTAATACGCATTTTATACACGACCGAATAAGTTAATTGAGACAAGCAAAACAACCTCCAAACAAGCTGCTGAAGCATAAAGAATCGAATAGAAAGTTATTGCGAACAAAATGTTCCGTTTTCTAAATGTTTGTAAAAATTCATTGAAATAAAACAACGACAAAGTAATTATTTTTTAAATTATTTCTAATAAATAATAGTTTGTATCGGGCATAAATGATTGCTAAAAAAAAAACGATTCATCTTGCTTATTTATCTTAATAATATTTGCATAATTTATTATGTTAAATGATGGTATCATTACATAAATTAAATATATGAAAGTCATTTTTCTCTTCAATCACTTATCACTCTTTAGTCTCTAAAAATATTATAACAATAATTATACTATTATTATAATATAATAATAGTAAGACACATAATAATAAAACTATATATCAATAAAAAATATCATTATCTTCTTTTTTCATATTTTCTTCGTCCTAAATAATTAATAAATGTCCTTCTGCGTTTTAACTACGTTCTGCACTATTAAAAGAGTAAAATATATAATAATGCACAATATGCTGACGAGCAGAATAGTTAAATTGTTATCAATGAGTGGCGTAATAAAAGTCATCTGCAAGGTAAACGAGCGAAAATAAATAATACAGTCTTGACCTAAAAGTGATTATATCGCTCCGATGAGAACGCGGAGAAATCGTTTCTGTCCACTAAATTCGATAGATGTGAAAAAAAAAATCGAAAGTTGTTCTATAAGTTTGCTAGACGCGGAATTGAAATCATTAACTGGCTTCATGGCTACTAAATGGAAATCCATGATCCCCGAGTATAGCAGTTCAGCGAAGCGAGAATGCAACAAAATAAAATACCTTTGTCGGCCGTAATTACTGCTGCTATAATAGCTTATGTGATGTATTAGTAGGCTTTTGTCGATCGGCAACGCCAGTCACAGATGAAAAGTATTATAGTCCTTGTCGGTGTAATCACTCGTAAACTCATTATTAGGTGACGAATTCTGGTGATTACTTATGGAATCATTCGTTTAGCAACAAAATTTTTTTTATGTGGGAATATATTTTCTTTTTTATAATTTTTTTCTTTATTACTACCAATCTTGTGCAGTCTGCATATGGAAAGGTGCATATCTATGTACATTTGCATTATTCTATATTTTCTCGATTTTGAATAAATATAAATAATTTTATAACAAAATACTGTGCTTTTTAAAGTAAACCTAGTTTTAAATCTATAATATTTTGTGAGGTGTTTTCGACCCATTATGCAGTGTCGTTTTCATTACATTTTCATAACATTCTAAGTAATAAATATTTCATAGATTTAAGCCTGAAATCGATTGAGCAATACATTGACGAATGTAATTGTAAAGTTTTCAATTTAAAATATTAATTATTAACAAAATTTTTGTACAAAATGTAAATGAGGGACTGTAATACCATCTTCTTCTCTAGCAGAATAACCAGTTGATCTCACCGCAAAAGAATCGTACCTCTCGCGCACCGCAAGCACGGCCGCCATGATGACCGACGACGATGGCTCTTGAGTAATGACCACCACAGACGCACCCTCGTCGGATATCAAGACAGAGAGCGGGAGAGAGGAGGAAAGAGAGAGAGAGAGAGAGAGAGAGAGAAGGAGAGGTGCCGGTGACAGCTCTGCATCGAATATTTTATAAGCATCGCTGTGGAATTGCGAGCATTACTCACTTGACGGCATCATACGTCAGACTTAAGAGCCAGGGCCGCCTCTAGATGTCTTTCGTTGCTCGGACGCGACCTTGCGAATTTTCATCCGTTCGATTTCGTGGTATTACACGGAACTTTGAGGATTTCGTGTTTCGCGCGCACGAGAACTTCGAGTCGAGGACCGATCGGTCGAAGAACGGACAAGGCACGTTAATTCGAGCGAACGAAATGAGTGAAATGCGAGAGCAAATTCGACGCGACGGCATAACGATCATCGGGACACGCGAAAATCCGCGGCCACACAAGGTAACGAAAAATGCTCGCGCGATGGTGCAACCGCGCGGCTCGGCCTGCCACGCGAGCTGCCGAGCCGCGCGAATAGCTTTGAATTCACCGTCGCAGATAATGGGCACTTGGACGGCCCTGTCTAAAATAGGCTCCGACTGTAGAACGCTGGGACCGTGCGTTACTACTAGTGATTACTTTATCAACGAATTGTCACATTTAACAGCGCCTCGTCGAGTTACGCGTTGCAGCGATTCGACGACGCTGCCTGTTTACGCTCAGTTGTTATCCGTTCGACATCGCCGACATCGGACGCGTTCGTCGGCATCGCACTAGCATCGTTTCCGCTTCGAAACGAATCACACTTTCGCATTTCTCTCGCGGTCATTGAAGTCACGCGCGGCAGGTCGAAAATGATCTTCACGCGACTGTTCAGGGCTACTCGCGCGCTGTTCCCGACAGAAGAGGAAACGTATTCGGATAACGCCGGGCTAACAATAGCTACCGTCATCTAACACGTCAGGGAAGAATATTTGCAACGTGAGAGGAACGTGTCAAGGACGTGTCCGAAGACGGCATGATTGATCACTCCGGATGGATCGCTTGGTGAAAGCTTACGCAATAGAGATCGCACGAGGTAATTGTACGATTTCGTGTGAGTAGCCCCCACGAAAGAGAGAGAGAGAGAGATTCGTTGACATCCGGGCGCGAGGACGTTCGCATCGTGGGAGATCGTCAAACGGTGAACTTCGGGAATCTCGACGCTGATCACTTCGCCGAGACGCGACGTGGTAGCGCGCGATTGGATCATCGGGAATCCAGACCGTTCAGGAGGAACAATGTATCATCGAATCGTAAGGTATATGAAGCCGAAAAAGATCGTGATTCGTCGACGCAAGAACAAGTACTCCCTGGGCAGGAAGATGAACACGATAATCATGACGCGTCGTTCATTCATCAACATGTCGATGTTCAGGCTGGACTAGATTTTATGCTACGCGGGGAGATTTGGCGCACGAAAGGCGGCTCGTTATGCTCCATCGCGGAAGGTACTCGCGTGTCAAGGTGATCACCATGTTTTTCGCGTGTCGAGAAAGGGAAACTAGCGGCCGGACAAGCGGAGCGATCGCCGAGGAAGAATAGAGGAGGAGCGTCTCAGGGAGCGCGGCGGACCCTCGGGGGGCTTCGCGCGGGCACCATCGTCATCGGGGGCTGACCTTGACCCGAAAACTCCTGCGGGGCGGAATCGGAAGCGCGACTCGCGGAGCGCTCTGGTAATCGAGCTCTCGTGGAGCATTAGCCGCGTGTGTCGTGCACCGCGGAGGAACCGATTAAGCGCGAACGTCGGCGACGTTGCCCCGGCGAGGGGCCACCGCGTGTGCTTAGTGCCTGGGTGGATGTACACGAAGGCGGATCAACTCGCTACGCACTGCAGGAGGCCGATCGTAGGAAAGAGCGGTGAACGAGCGGTGACAGCGCGGTCTGGGAAAGAGGTGGTACGCGCGGGGTACATTGGTGCTGGCGGTGACCGGCGAAGGAAGGAGACAGATAACGCCACCGCGTCTCGTAATGCATGATGGTGCATTAGCCGGGAGCCGCGGGACCATTGTGCGATTTCTCTCGGGCGCGCGCCGAACAACCTGAACCGAGAGATCCAGGCGCCTTCGAGGCTTTCGCGAGTCCGCCTTCCTCTGACTGCCAGGCTGCTTGATGATCTTGGACCGATCGTACACACCCGGACAATTGAAAGAGATTCCGCGATTCCGCTCGTCCCCCAAGAGAAATTAGCTGCTGAGCCTGCTTCTTCTTTGACGTGAAACATGACAGAAATCACGTCGCCCGCCGGGCTCGCACCGGAGAAGAAACAATCGATCCCCATGGCTGTCAAGTCCGACAACAGCGCTGTCACTTGGAAGTCCATGAGCATCCGGCAGAAATGGTCCTTCTTGACCAGCAACATCACCGTCGAGCCAATGGTCGCGTGCTACGTGATCCCCAGCGTGCTCTCCCAACTGGCCGTGCAGAATCTCATCCTCGAGAAGGCGTGCCGAGTGAATCTGGCTTACTCAGACGAGGTATGCTCAGCTTTGACCGCCAGAAACACCACCGGCTACGAGGCTGAGGAGCACGCGGTTCAGCAGATGGTGGCGCGAATGCAGACCTGGAAAACGCCGCTGCAGAGCGCCCTGCCGACGCTCCTGATTCTGTTCATGGGCGCGTGGAGCGATCGCACTGGTTTGAGGAAGCCCTGCATGCTACTGCCGATCATCGGCGAGTTCTTCAGCAGTATCACCCTCATCGCCTGCACATATTGGTTCTACGAGTTGCCCATGGAGGTGGTCGTGCTGGAAGCGGTATGGCCCGCGTTGACCGGCGGCTGGACCGCCATGTTCATGGGTATCTTCAGCTACATAGCGGATATCACAACTGTGGAATCGAGAACTCTTAGGATCGGCGCGGCCAATGTCTTCCTATCCCTGGGCGTGCCGATCGGCATGGCTCTGTCGGGGATACTGTACACGAAGCTGGGATTCTATGGTGTTTTCAGCATCGCGATGGTGTGTTACGTAATGAGCTTTGTGTACGGCCTAGTGGTTATTAAGGAACCGCCGAGGGTGCTCGTGGAGCACGCGCGAAAAAAGTCCCTTCCGAGCGAGGGCAAGCGGACCTCGTTGTGCGCCTTTGTTCGGGACTTCTTCTCGTTGAAGCATGTCAAGGAGACGTTTCGCGTGGCGTTCAAGGAAGGGGCGAACAATCGCAAGAAAAGGGTCATCGTACTCATGGTCATTGTTATGGTTGTCATCGGACCCCTTTATGGTGAGTAAATGACCCGAATGACTTGAGATCCTTTAAGTAAACATTTTCTCATCCCAAGTCGAATGCTAAGCAGCATTCGACAGTCGCATGTAACGCGTCTCATCCTCGACAATAACGGTAATAGCGATTACTTTGTACTCCTTGCGAATTTTTTACTTTTAGATTCACTTTAAGATCCACTCAACATAAGATGTAGAATGCAGGTCGCAAGTCATAAATACGAATGTGACAGCCAATCCGAAACGTTAATGATACTATTTTGCGCTTTTATTTGGCTGTCACGTTCGTGTTTGCTATCTGCGTAGAATGGCCTTTAGATCTATGTAACTCACATCAAAATTCAGGATTTCCAGTTATAATTTTATATGTCATGTATGAGAAATATTTTAAAAGAATCAGAATACCAATATATGTCATAAAAAACACGCAAATGCAACAGTACGTAGATGCGACAGAAAATCACGAGTAAAACACTATGTGATAATTAATATCTTGGGAATTCAGAATAGATTCCCTGAATTTCAAAGTACAGGCAGTCTGAACTGGATCTTACTGGGAAACACTTATTATATAATTTGAGATGATGTCATCATTGCAAAAACAAGTGCTGAAATGCATTATTTACATAGCATTTATTAATAATTCATTTTTCCAATTTTCTAATTGTAATGCTATTTAAAATCATAATTAAATTTAAACAAGTTTTATAAATATAAATTTTCTCTACGAATAAATAATAAGTTGATAAAATAATGCGATCTAATAACACTTCTATCATTATTATAAAACATCATCTTGATTAAAATTGTGTCTAGGCACAATGCATATTCACATGAATTTATAATTTTAATCTTTTATTAAGCCGGAAATTATCGTGATTAATACTTTTGCTCGCATTATGTAAACGAGAAGTAACTCGCAGATGCGTAAGAAATATAACTTAAATATGCAAATAATTTAACTCGCGCACAATTAGGTAAAGAAAAAATTGGTAAAACCGTTGAAAACAGTTGAAAATAAAGTACATCCATCATTTCTCACGTGCGTCTGTGGCACGATAAAAACTTACTGTAATTCTCGTTAATCTTGCTACCCGCGTTGCGGTAACCGTGCACATTCCCATTGGTAATTACTTACGTCCGACGGTGTGAATATATATCGTATACCAGGGGAAAGTAAGAGAAGACTATGAACAAAACTAGGCACACATTATACGAGCGCGAACGTGTAGCGCTACTTCGACGCTTCTTGGGAGATACCCGAGTAACTCGCGTCTTTTAAAGCGTCAATAAAATATCGAATTGTCAACATATTTCCCTGACACACACTCGGAATTCCTGATGTCGCGTGTAACCTTTAATGAGGCTTTGGATCATAAATCTAATGAAAAGAACGCTTTTAATGAAGTATCTGAAAATTTAGCTAAATATAAATCTGAAAATAACTTTGTTGGATTAAACTGAGAAAAAAATCGAAATATTAGCAAGCAAATGTTACTAGTGACGTTTCCTTTGATATTTATTGACTATATAGAGATTTGATTATGATGATGAAATATACATTTCTGTGAAATATGTGTCATTTTTCTTATTAATTGATTTATTTGGTAGGAATAAAATTTTATTTCATCATATTTGAATAAAGACTTATTTCAGTGAAACAAATTGATATCTTACAAATAAATTTTTAAGTATCTTTTTCTCAGTGGATTGAAGTTATATGGGACGCTCAGCAACGGTGAAAGAACGTTGCAAAAAATTTTAGCAACCAATTTTTGAGCGTCTGACATAATTATTTTGATGATCCAACAAAATAATTTTCACATCCATATCTAAAATAATTTTTAGATGTTTAGACGTTGTTTCCGGATACGTTACAGCTGAAAGATCGACAAACAAAGCAACAAACGTTCGTGATATACGTCATCTTTAATAAAAGCAGAAATTTTTTATGAAAGCCTCGCGCATGCAGTTTCCGAGCCGGAATCTATTTTTGCGGCTTTCTCTAATGAACGCGCGGAGAGCTTGTAAATAAAAATTTACGATATCGATAGTCGTACGGCAGCGCTTAATATCAGCATCCAGCCTTAGTGCACCGGACGGTATCGGCAACAATAAAGCCTCCAGTTTCTGCCAGTAGCCCGTGCAAGCACGCGACCACACGAATCATTCAATTTTTCAATTAGCGTGCATTTGTTACAGCTCGCTATCGCGACTTTAATGCGATCGTGCGCGCTCGTACAACGACGACGCACAATTCCAGCACATTTCGCGGATGCCCTTGTCACAATTTAATTATATAGGTAGGCCCCCGCCGTTACAATGTCTGGGTACGCATTAGCACGTATTACCCCAGCTGCTAAGTGACGCGGGCAGTCGTCACGCTTATAACAATTTCGTGTAATGGGCGTCTTCCTGATTTCGAATGCCGTAACGCGGATATACCTGTAAGACGTTTTCTCGAGACGTTACTTTTCTCGACTCTCTCATCGTCGTCATAGCTGCTCGGTGACGTCTTGTAAGATAATTCATTCTGACGGCTTAATTTTACAGCCCGAACGAGCAAGATCCGTGTACAGATAAACTCGGCTGTTGCAAATAACAGATATTAAGACAATTGTTACATCGATGCAAAAATACCCGGTGAGCGGGAAATTTGTTCAATTATTCACACGTATCCAGCATTTCTTAAATTAACTTTTTTCTAGAATCGATGTTCATTATCAAAGATGAGGAACAGCAGCTACGATTCGACAAATTTCGCTTACGCGAATGATAATGAGGGGAAATTCCACAAATTTTCGCAAGCTTTGAAATAGCATTAATTCCAGAATACGCAGCAAAATGCGATAATAAAGTGCACAAAGAAGACGTAAAATTTACATACGTTACAGTTACATTGATAAATGGAATTATTTTATGTCGTAAAGTGCTTCACGATAATTTAATGTCGAAGTCTTCAAGTTCTTTTCGAATGTTAGGTCGGATGTAAAATATGAATGTAAAATATACCAATGGACAGGCGCGCGAAATTACGCGCTTATTTGTACACAATATCACGTGTTCGAACGCGGCTGTACATTCGCGATGTAATTTCAGATCTCCGCTCGTCAGGGATACGCGGTGAAAGTCCGCGACTGCTACGTTAGTAATATATTTTCGTTATAATCCCGTGTATGCGATCGCGGAGTGTGTCGCATCGGCGTATAAGGAACGTCCGACGAATTTTAATGCGGGATTGAATTACGGAATCCGTAACTTCTCACATTACGTGCTAATCGTGTAAACATGCAGTTTCGTGGGAAAACGCGTATTATCCGAGTACATATGCGTATTTCGAAATAATGAACACTCGTTTCAGTTTAACGTTAGTTTAGTTTACTCCTTATCCTTTTCCAATTCTTAGAACTAGAAAAGGATGAGGAGTAGGTAGGTTAAACCGAGATCAAAGTTAATCTGCATTGGTGGAAACGGACGTTAGATATATCTTTGACAGCTTGACTCCCACCACCGAGTGTCTTCTCTTTTTTTTTTGCCAAAGAGGATCGTTTTACGTAATACCAACATCGCGTTTGACCTTCGCAGTTAACTTGGCATTACCACAGGAAGCAATTGTCGGTCTAATTGCAGCCGATGTAATTGCGAAAATCGTTTGTAATTGAACAGAAAACCGTCGCGCTTGGGTGAATCTACAAAATATCTCGGTAGCTATACATTAGTATGAAACTTAACGATAATGGCCTCGTAAAATATGATATGTTACCGCAAGTCAACCGTGGGTATCGATAGTTTATTCGCGTATCGAGACGGAGACACTAGTCGTCAATTGCGTTAGTAGTAATTGTCATTAAAAGCGCAAATAGATATACTTAGACTCCTCAGGCAAATCGAACTCATAAAAGTCCCCTTTAGATAAATGAGTCAAGCTAAGTTCGTAACGAGTTAATGACATAAATGAATTTTAAAGGTATTCGATAATGAACAGCACAATAACGAGCTAGTCAGAAATAGAGATTTTTCTAAGAACCGGCATTCTGTGAGAAACAATCCATTGTGCAAAGGTCCATTCTTAAACGCGTCAATGCGAAGAATTATGTCAGAGAGTCGTTAGTATGCTGAATGAATAAATACTAAATATAAAACTTAGTAGCTGTCGCTGATGGAGAATCATTTAGCGCGGGTCACGAGCGGGGTCAACTTTTTACTATTGCACACGTCGATTGATCCATCATCATGCTTGTTCCTCGATCGAGACAGAGACAGCGATTACGCAACAAGAGAGCGAGCGGTATTATCAAGTCTGTTTCTTTCGCAGG
Source organism: Solenopsis fugax (assembly GCA_003595255.1). NCBI lineage: Eukaryota > Metazoa > Arthropoda > Insecta > Hymenoptera > Formicidae > Solenopsis > Solenopsis fugax. The sequence goes on along the minus strand of QKQZ01003265.1, from coordinate 34,380 downwards.
CGAAATGGCGGTTCTCTATCTTTACATGCGGTACCGATACAACTGGAACGAAGTGACGTTCAGCATGTTCTCCACGTTTGGCATGGTAACTAATCTGATCGGTAAGAAAAATCACCTCAGAACGTGGCGCGTTGGCAGTGCGCGGGAGGAAGGAGTAAAAAATAAAAAAAATAAAAAAAAATTCACGCGTAAAATCTTCTGCGCGTAACGAACTCTTTCTATCAATGAACAACGATGAGGGCGTTGATCTCGCCGACGATTTTGAGACAGAATGTGCATTACGCGTATAGAAACGCGGACGCGGCTTACGAGTCAGTCTCTCTCGGAGCAGATAATCTCCTCCGATTGCCATTTCGCGTAAATCGAAGGTATCCGTTAGCTCTATTCTCGTAACGATGCTGTACATGCATCGGGTTAATCAAGGCTTTTTGCGTTCATGGGTCGATGAAAGCAAACGGGAGACGTGTCTTATGTAAGAATGAATATCGTTGCCAAGCGGAATCACTATCGCTTTTATTCTAGCGAATCGTGGAAGGTAGGAATTGCCTTGAAAATGTAATTGCTACCTTCAATTTGCAGCGGTCGACAGGCGGCACAAATTAGAGAACATTAAGATTTTGTAATAGAAAGGTGTATATAAATATATCGCCAATGGCACGTGTGCAAGATAAAAATTGTTAGAATTCGTAATTGCCTCACGAACATGATTCTTTAGCGTTCGCCGTATTCGAATGTCGGTTGCGGGTCTGTTAGTTTCGTTTGAATATTTAGTTGTTTATTTTAGTTTATTTTACAATAGAAACTTTGGACTTTGACAAAAGCTTTCCATTTATAGACTATGCAAATTTTGCAAGAACAATCCAGTCTAGCATTTTTTTTCTTTAAAAAACGTATCACTTGGAATCTTACAGCACTCGTTTATTCAAGGGAGAATTGCTGAATTGCTAAAGTTTTACTTAATAGATAATAATATAAGCAATTAGTGAGTAAATAGAAATAAATTAGAAATGAATAATACAGACAAAAAATTAACAGATTACATCCTGTTTTGAGCGTGCTAACGATACTTTAAAAAATCAGGTATAATTTTTAATCAATTTATGTAATTGATAAATAATCTACTCATGCAATTATATATTTTATTTTTATATTTTCATAAAAAAAGTTTATTATAGAATATTTTATCGTATACACATAATTACAATTATTATAAAGACTAAATTGATTAAAATCTGTCAAATTTCCTAAATCGTACCACCACTCAAATTTTATTACAACAAATAATATTAATGTAAGACTGACACGACTGCTAATAGTAACACTAATAATTGATTTGATAAAAAATATGTCAATTACAAAAATAAATTCAAGCCAATTTTATTTTGGTGTTCTTATCTTTCCATTACTGTTGTTTATTAGTTATTAAATATTTTGTGTTTTTTCGATAAATTATTAATAAATACTTTAAGTTAATGATTTCTTATATTTTAATTATTTTAATTCATAAATTCGATAATTTCAAAGGAGATACGATTTGGGAGACCAAATACGGTTGCCTAAATCATATCTTTCGTAGCGTGTTGCAAAAAGGTTTATAATAATTTGTAATTAGTAAAAGAAATTAAATTCAGATTATTGTATCTGAAAACGTCAAGCTACAATTTCCAACGTTTATTTTCATACAAATCAAACCAAATAGGAATATAAAATAAAAAATAACTTTATATATACGCATTCAGCAACTCTTCCCTACTGATCCTCTAGGATCATTACTCGTGCGATCGTTCAGTCCCGCACATGAGAAAGTGAAAGATTTTTCCCGTCTGATACGCAGGTACCGCGATCTCCGTTGGCATCTTCAGTCACATTCTCAAGATAGACGACGCGATCGTGGGTATTATGAGCTGCACGAGTAAAATTTTAGCAAGTTTCGTTTACGCGTTCGCCAAGTCCGCCTGGATGGTCTACGTAGGTCAGTCTTTTTAAAACGGCTAACATCAGGGTAACAACTACGTATATAAAATATCACAGTACAGCCCCGGTCCCAGACAAGAGTGTATCTAATAATGGATCAATTATCTATTTCAGCCGCTATCGTGGAGATCGTGAACGGCACGTCTTTCATCGCCATGCGATCGATAGCCTCCAAGCTCGTGCCCACGGACGAGCTCGGTAAGAAGATGCAAATAAAAGATGATTATCCTTATACGCCATCATTGTTCTTTCATGCCTCGGTTTTATGATCTCTCAAGAAAAAAAAAAAATAAAAATAAAGTAGACGCATAAAAGCTTTGTGTATTACACGTGGATCAGGGGACACTTCCTGTGTAAAATTCCACAGGAAAAATACTTCATCTGCGATAACGTCAAGCAAACTATTCTCTATATAAGTATACAGTTACGAAACTAATTATTCGGATATGGAAATTTATTCTGTCACATACTTATCAAATATTATAATTTTTTAGAGAAAACTTCGTTAGAAATGAAAATCTTTGTCAGTGATATATTTCCATCAAAAGTATTTTTTTGATTTGTAGTCTAAAATAAATTTCCATATCCTGTGCCCGAACAATTAAATTATTCTTTTTTTATTTAATATCCCAATCAGCAGACAATGTTTTTTTAAATGTTTCTTAAATATAATTATTACAAACTTTTTCAGACTTAAGTAAAAAACAGATAAGGTAGAGATAAAGTAGCTTTGCTACAATTTTATTTAAATAAATCATTCAATCTGATTTTGTTAGGCCAGTGAATTTTTTCAATTTAAACACAAGTTTGCTTCTGATAGAAATATATGACTGGCAAGGGTTTGCAATTCCAATCGAGTTTTTCCTAAAAAATTTTAACATTTGATAAATTTGTACCATCTCGTACAGCACAGAATAATAAAAACATTGCAAAATATTGCTACAATGTTTCAACAATATTCTAGCAATGTTAATACAATATTATATATATTGCTGCAACATTACGTATCAATATTTCTGAAGTGGACATATTATTGCTGCAATGTTGCTGAAACATTGTAGCAATATTTTGCAATGCTATGCTGTATAAGATAAAAAATGAACTCCCATATTCTGTGTCCGGACAATTAATTTCGTGATTGTATCGCTCACATGTTTAGAAGAACTCGCCGGACAAGCGCATAAAATAAATGAACTCTTTTATAATGAACTCAAATATAATAATTATACGACTATTATACTAATACTTTAGAGCCATTTAGGAGGATTTTTCGACTTGGGCACGGTCTTTACCTTACTGGAATCGCGTAAATCAGATAATTTGGACACCAAATTACATTTACGTGGCGATGCTGCTAATTTTTCCATCACGAACAAAGCGTAACGAGGCCTTCCTGCCCGGCTAAACCGCGAGGAAAATTCAACGCAATTTTTATTCTCCGAAGCTAAGACTCGTTACGTAATTTCGTAGGTAAGGTGAATTCGCTATTTGGAGTATGCGAGTCCATGATGCCGCTTGTTTACGGGCCAATGTACAGCGCCATTTACGCGGCGACCATGGATACGTTTCCGGGGACGTTCTTCATCGCCGGTGGATGCATGACAATGCCCGCGGTGTTTGCATTCTTGTGAGTATCCGTGACCAAAGCTCACCAATTATGTGTTACGTTCACCAAGCATCGTGATTGCCCTGTAATACGCTCGATTCATGATGAAAATTGAAATTAAATTTGCCTAGCTACGAGATTGTGTAACGTATTTTTTTAATTCTTTCAGTTGGATGTACACGCAGCATCGAAAGGATCGCATGCTGAAGGAACAGAAGGAACCCGAAGCTATGATGAATCATAAGAGCGAGGACGCGACAGATTATAATTTGAAGGCATCGAACCCTCGGATCGTAGAGAAGAGCCCACAGAAGGCCGAGATGATGAACGGCATAGATAACGCGGCCTTCGAATCTGAGCAGTTGTGATCTCACGATTTACGTGATTCTTTTTTTTTTTTTAATACAAAGACGTACGATACATCAATAATACCTCATTAAAAAAGAAAAGAAAGAAAGGACTGAAGGGATACCTTAAGAGGCCGTTGCGATAAATGCTGGTCACGTTGCTGGTGAAGGCGCTAGCAAATTTGCTTCACGAGGGGGACCTTTTACTGAAGGGAGGTCGTTTTATTAGCAAATGCTGATCAAACGGTATGTCGAAATTCAAGGTGTAGGAAGATTCCGGTGAATCACCTTTCATCACATTTCGAGAAGGTTGAACTTGAGAGACTTTTCAGTCTTTAGTGAAGATGACAATACTAATTTAGTGAAGACGACAATAATAATTTATTAGACGAGAACGTGTCTCTCCAAAATGAAGTCTAACTCTCGTTCTAGAGTTTTCAGTATTCCGTGAGAGAACGAATTAGGCAATTCTGAATTACGGCATTTCTCAAATCCTACGCAACTGCTAACTGTTATCACCTTCATACTGCATCAAGGTGTAAATAAAGCACTTTATTGAGACTTCCTCTTTGCCATCCATGACTTCACTTACTGCAGCTTGTAGATCTTGTTTCAAGTATTCTCAAGATGTAGAGATACTCCGAATGAAGGATAACTACCAGATTATTTCTAATTTAACGTTTTTAGTGGAAAATAGTGCCTAACAAGAGTTAAAAGAGCATTTTTTTAATGATTTGACGACATGTAATTAATGCAATTCATCTTAGAAAGGACATTATTCCGAAGTCCTTGTTCTTCATTGAGCACAAAAAAAATACTGATCTGCTACATTAGCTACATAAATACGTACGAAGGTCCCTCTTCAATACCTTTCGGAATAAAGTTCTTCCGAAGGTGAATCACTTAGTTATATGTAATATATATTATAAATATGTAACATATGTATTTGTTGTAATTTCTTACAAATCTCTCGCCGTCTTTAATTTAATAACTCGTTCAAAAGCAATCATTTACGTCCAAAAAGAGCATCGTATTTCGACAAAGTAGCATTAAGCACGATACACAAATTTTTATTTAACAATCTATATATCCTTTACTTCGAGTACACTAGTACAAACTGTACTTAAACAGATTACGACGACAGCGTGAAAGAAATAAGCGCATCACAGATATTCATATCGCAATATTGGCTACTCAGTTTCCTAATCTCTCTTTCTCTTTCTCTTTTTCTCTGCAATAACCAACCTCCAAAAAAAAAATAAATCACACTTTCTTCTTAACGCAAATTTTATATAAACAAACGCTGATTGCGTGATATTTAACATTGTGATTAAGAGATTTTGTCGAAAAAAGCTTCGTCAGCATTATATATAACCATTTTTTTTTAATCTTAAGTAGAATTTAATATGAACTTTAAAATGTCTCCCTTTTATGTGTATACGACAATATAAATTCAAAATTGATAAAGAAATATATTTGTTATTGTGACGTAATACACATTTTTCACAATGTAATACCCATATCTAACATTTTCTTTCTTAGAGCAGCTGTTAAGTTTTTACACAGATTCGTAATTTCGTGTGATAAATTTAAGTGCGATAATTTAATTACATATACATATATAAATGTAAAAATCGGTTGCGTACGTTAATTTCATGGATCTGATTAAATAATAAACTGATTATATTAAATAATAAGAAAGGTAAAAACCGATTGCTCTACGTCTGCGTTCCGACACAATCGACGTTAATGTATTTATAACAATCTTTAACGCTTAAGTCCATTTTAGATGTTCTATAATTCGCGTCAGAATTCAGGATAACATTCTGTTTCTAATTTTTATGTGCTGTATAATGCAAAGAAACAAAGAACCCGATATTGTTTTACACTCGATATATATCAATAAAGTTGGAAAATATAAGCAGCAAGTTTTTTATGCAATTAATAAAAAAATTACTTTTGATTCTCTTTAAATATAATTATATTTAATGCATATATATATATATATATATATTTGCGTTATGCTATAATCGTACAAATTATAAAATTCTAACGAAATTAGCGACTATTAATTTATTCATCCTTTTTTAATTTTCTCGACGAAATAAAAAAATACGTGAAATTATATGGTTTCGTAATGAAGAATTGAGAACGTATTTCATTCTTAAAGATTTAAGAATGTAGATCGACTATATTTGCGTTTGTGCAGCTGTAGATTTATACAGCGATTATTTGTAAAGACTGAAACTAAGTTGTAAATATAGCAACAGTTATATAATTTATCCCGTCCTTTCTAGATCTTGCTCATAATGTGCACGACAGCAAGAAAACAGCAAATAAAACTAGAATTCATGAAATTGAAAGGATTGAAGTTTTTTTTTAAATTTCTCTCTTTTATTAAACCATATTTTTTTCTTACTTTTCGATTGTTGATTTAAGTCATCGAAATTTTTGCTTCACTTGATAAATTCACGAATTTTTCAATATTCTCGCAATTTCTCTATAATTAACTTCTAATGATTTATAGTTTCTATCAAATTTAATTTCTCATCTCTCTTATGAACAATTTAAGAAAAATCTAACAATTTTTTAAATACAATTTAACCAAAACCTTTCCAATCTCTCTTCCTACCTTGCCGGCCTTTTCAATTCTTCCCGCCTCTTTCTTCGCTATAACCTATACCTATAGTGATTCTCTTCTTCTGAATCTTGCTATATCTCCGTAAATACTTTTCACTTACCTTCGTCTCCAATTGCCCGTCTTCCTTAGCCTCCTACCTCTCTAAATCATGTCTCCTTATTTTTTAATTTTTCTTAATATCTATCAAAATTCGTACTCAATCTCGCTCCGTCTTCCCACACACATCCGTTCGCTTTCACACCGCCTAACCAAGTCTGACCAAGTCACCAATTTTCGAGAGATCCAACTATAAATCTGTAGTAATAGTTTCGTTCTATCCACACACACACACACACACATACACACACAAGTCCAATTAATTAATAATTATATATAATCAACAATATAAAATTATCGTTGTTGATGTAATTACTGATATCAAGAAAATATACTTACCGTCAGTTTACATGATGGATTCTTATTCTAATTAGATAAAAATCAGTAATTAAAAAATTTTCTATTTAAAAAAAATGAGAGAAAATATGGTAAATTTGAGTTGATATATGTTACAATGTTAATTAACTTAATGAAATGGACTCAAATTTTTGAAAAACAGATTTGATACTAAAACTATCATATGATCGAAACAATGTAATATAAATGCTACGATTCGATAAAATTATTTCAAGATAAAAAAAATATAAGAAAACAATAGTTTTACTTGCAAGAATACAAAGATTCGCGAAAACGTAAACTTCATTATCATTTGCGAGGAGTATTTGCTTGTAGATGATGAAGGGTGCGGAAAGAAATATTCCTCGTGTGATTCATGTTTTCAACAATTTACTCCTAGGCTTTTGTTCTGGCCAGTTGAGACTGAGACCAGCGCGCAATCGCGGTCCCCCCTTTGTTAATTACATAATACATAAAAATAATGATATTTACAAATGTAGGGAGAAATGTTAGGCACTCAATGAACAGAACAGCGAAAACTATAAATGGTAGCTTTGTCGCGCGCACCGTACGCTGATGCGATTTTATATCGAGATATGATGTATTCGGAGAGCAGAGAGCGGGAAACAAGTTTTAGGGATACCGAAGATGTACGAAAGGTAGAGCGCAGTTACGCGACATGGAAACACGTCAGAAAAGAAAAAACCAACAGCGATCGGCTTCTTTCTTTTTCTTTTCCTTTCAAATTTCGCTCGCCACTCGACTCGCGTCGAGTCCCAAGATCCGATTTTCGCGGTAAAGTTGACGCGTTGGAATGTTGACGGTCGGGCAACAAGCATTTTTTTTATGTGGAATGTGCTCCGCGCGCGAAGTCTCACGATTATCTTTATTTATTCCCCTTTTTTTTCTTCTTTAAAAATTAAGTCGCATTATCTAAGTACCGCAGTGTTGTTACAACGTTAATAACGCTCCTCCCCGTATCTTCACTGGCCTTCGTATTTGTTTACGGTGAACGGAACGTGGACACGTTCGAAAGGAAGGACTGCTCACTAATTTGATCTTATCGCGTATCGGCGCGCGATCTTTTTTTTTTTTCTTGTATAGCCTGTCCGTAGACTAGAGTTCTCGTGTCGTTATAACAGTGGTTTGAATCGAAACTCGCGTAAAACATTCTACTGTCCGAATTTTTTCCCTCTTCGTGTTTATGAACACGCGCGGTGCTTCCGATTATATACAATTCCAATCGATTCAATCAGTTTCACCACATGCGCTACTATGCTTAAACGTAAAAATAAGGACGTAGTCGCTGTTATATGCGAGTGGTTTCTCGACACTGCCAGTCCGATATAGTCGATGTCACCTTTCGATCTTGTGTACAATGTCCTCTCTTTTTTCATTGCTTTATCAATCGGTCGACATACAAACTGCGTGATATATCATTGTTTTTCTTTCCCCAAGTACTCGACGTTAAAGTCCACATTACGCAGAATAAAATAAGTTACACGATTTGTCTATTTTTTTGTCATTAAAATATGATACAAATTACAATTATTTATGCGTGGAGTGTAAGAGCCGTTAGTTGTGAAACTAGAAAGCCTTTGTCCTTTTATTTTCGCGATCGTAAAAACTGTCTTTCCACGGATGGGATACAATTTGATTTGTACAATTAGAGCTTTATACATATCCTTGTAAGGTACGGTTGATATGACTCCGCGTTTATGATTAAAAATCAGCGCGCTCGCCAATGTCGGACGATGCGCGTGAAAATTAATATCTATTAATTAGTGCGGTAACGTTTTCAAACCGGACGCGATTACTGTGAATCGAGCAGCCGAGAGCCGAAGATTCCTGCCTTCCCGGCACGATCAATCATCGACGGCAAAAAAGGGGACGCGTTATATTATATAATATAAAGTACGCAAAACAATACGAAGAATCGCTGTACATTTGGTCACTCAAGAGTTTGTTCCTTAACCGTTACTTATCTAAGTGTTACGTTTAGCAGTGCGTATTACACGCTAACGGCCCTTAACCCGCTGATAATATCACAGATGAATGAGTTTCCGTGTTGTGCGTTCGCAACGCTATCTAAGGTTCCTAACAAGTGCGTTAATCCTCTCGATTTTGTCGCTGAGCATTCGCCTCTCGGAATCAAGTGCTGTTCTGGCGGACAGGAGCTCGTAGATCTTCCGTTCTAACTGAGTGGTCTCAGAACGCAAATTATTGGACTGTGCCATCAGTTTTGATGCTTCGCTTGTCAGAATCTTTCTCTCTAGTGTCTTTTCTGTAAATTATAGCAGATATGGCCATATTATTGTATTGTACGAATATCGTGTATTATTATATGTCAGAATATTTAAATTTTGTAAAAGAATTCTCTAAAAATTTCCGGATTTTCGAGGATTTTTATTCAAAAATTCCAGAATGTACGTGAATGCGTATGCCGTATTTATTGCTAATCAATTTTGCATTATCAAGAAAAAATGATCAAAGAAACAATTTAGTCATAACAAGAGAGAGATTGAATTAAAAAATTTATTAGTAAAATTCCAATAATTTTTCTAAGTACCAATAACATCTCCACATGAAAATCTATAATTTTCAAAGAAAAAAATACATTTTCTACGTTTTTCCATTTTTTTCTCGATAGTAAATACTATGTAATGTATGAAACATAGAAAGTGCAGAAAGCTTACCTTTCATGTATTCGCTGTAGGCAAACATAACATCCACGATTCCAGTCCACCTCGGCTTTTCCCTCTTCTCACTCGTTTCATCGGCATTTTCACTGATGTCTATAGTTTTACAGTGTTGCTTCACGCCGTTCTCACCAGGCATAGGTAAAGTCGGACAATACATCGAAACTAAATTCGGAACTAAAGGTGGTAGTGGTGGTGGTCGCTCTGGACTTTGTTTCACTTTATGAACTTTGTCCAGAAGACGCTTTTTTTGAGGTGATTTTGGTATAGCTGGAGGATTCCTAGAATAAACTTTGGCGATTCTTTCACAGTAGGCAGTAACGGAATTCGCGCTTTTCCGCTTTTTGCGATCTGCCAGAACATACTGCCATGTCGTTTCTGCCTCTACAATCACAAATTGTATAATTAAAACAACTGTTTAGTATTATGTCATAGAAGAAATAAATCATTGTACACATAGTAAAAATAAAATTATGCATTTTATTATGACGGATAAGAATCTAAGCTATAATATGATCTATAATTACAGTACTATATTACTTTGATTAATGTTATATTTACCATCTCTTTTATTTGGAGGCATAATATCGAGACCTATAGTCCTGAGAAAACCAACTTTCGGCTCGAAATCTGGCGTGTGAAGCAAAACGTCCGGATGCTCACGCGGAATCGGTAAGACGGATTCTATTAAGGGATCTACTTCCAGAGGTAGTTCTGGTGGATCGGGATTCAATTTGTATCTTTTTTCAACCTTACACAATTCTATCTCTGCAAAAATAATAACAATGTCAATTTAGTGAATCTCATATAAAGAAACATAACAACGCTATTATTCTCTTACCATTCCTAATAGTAAATGTAGTTAGTCCAAACATGGCTAGAAAAGCCAACTTATCTTCCGAATATTGTAGCTTAGCCGGCGGACCTTTCGTAATCCAAAGATCCATGTCTTTGGTTTCTTCCTCGCCTTCCGAATCAGAGCTACACGTGACGCCCGTGTTTCTTTCCCTCCTTCGTTTACGCCTCTTCTCGGCTAAATCGAGGGATGACGTCAGCTCTTTAGGCACCTCAGGTATCACTTCACAAGTGAGGAAGGCCTTCTCGCTATTGATGATATTCTGCTTGCCCAGGACTTTCTCGCTACTAATAATATCCTGCTTATTCAGGGCCTTCTCGCTATTTGTGACATCCTGCTTGCCCAGGGCCTTCTCGCTACTGATGGCATCCTGTTTACCCAGGGCTTTGCTGAGGTCAGGAACGTTTAGCACCGCTGGTTCGCACCTTACGGAAATCTCAGTCAAATTATTGCACTTGTCGGTAAAGCAAAACGCAGTCGTCTTCAATTCGTTGTTGCTCGTCGAGAAGTTCAGAAGTTTTTCCTGATACTTCGGAATCTGCAAGAGCACATTTGAGACATTCTGACAAGTGCGCAACACCTCCTCAGACCTGATACTTTGCATCAGCTGCGTCGTGTCCGTGGGCTTCTGCGCAATGTCACTTATACTGAACTTAAAGCTCGGTTGAAATGGTAATGTGGACAAGATATTATTCTGATCAGATTGCGAATTACAATCAATTTCGTTCTTGTTCTCCTTTTCGCCGAGATTGTAATTCACCGGATGAGAGGGCTTCGAATTTTTTCCCTGTTCATAAGGCAGATGCGAGATCGCGGTCTTCTCCTGGAGCGAATTTGTCGTGACATGATTCTGATTCGGCAACTGTGGTTGCCTGATTAGATTTTCGTTCACACTCTTTTCATTGCACGCGTTCAGCTTGTTGTCCTTCGCCGTGACATCCGAATTACTTTTATGATGCGCGCTTGTATGATTTGTAATTTTCCCACCGCCACCAATCTGATTATTAGCGCTGAAACTGTTATTGGTCATTGTCTTCTCGCTGGAAACGCAGTTATTAGTCGCGCTATCATTTCGCGAGGTTGTCGTAGTTGTCATTTGATGAGACTCGACATGATGCGCGTTCTGCTGTTTCGTGATAGTTGAATTAGTCGAATTAGTGACGCTCGCGCCGCTACTGCTATGACTGCTATTGCTGATGTTTATCGTTGGTACATTGAGTTTGGGTTGAGAATGATGCTGCTGATGAGGTGACGATGCCGATGACGATGATGTTGAGAAGTGTGGCGGTTTGTAGAGACTTGGCACGTGCGAAACAGGTATATGCGGATGATGATACTGTTGAGGTGGTGGTGGATAAGGGATCGGTTGGGAGAGCGTTTGCTGATTGCTCATGGACTTGTTGTCCATTGACGAAGAATTCTCCTGAATCACTTGACTACCCACAGTTTGAGAAGTAATCGGCGTTATCGGCGAAGGCTTTAAAGGCATTGACTCATGATGGCCGATCTGATTAACTATACTATGATTGTGATTATTCATTATCGGTTGTCTCTGTTGCGTCTTTGTCGAAGAAGAGCGGAACGAGTCCTCAAAGGGCCTAACGAAAGCCGGCTGTGACGTTGTTGTGGTGCTCGTTGTGGTAGTCATAGTCGCCGTTGTAGGCAGTGTACCCACCGTTGTCGTGACTGTCGATGGTTGCGGTTCTTTGCTTCTGGATATATGAACACCGTGGGACAATGGCGGAGATTTATGAGCCATGTGATTCATGGCGTTCAATGTCGACGAAGAGCTGTTCGACGGCGTCGGCGCCGTGTGTGTAGTCATTGCACCCGATAAAGAACTCGTAGTCGTCGTACTGCTCGTACTATTTGCGCGTGGTTGATGTTGCGACAGGGGTTGTTGATGTTGTTGATGTTGTTGCTGCTGTTGATGATAAATAGAACTGGTGACCGTGGTGGTCGCGCTGCTCATTATCATCGTGGCTGTGTGCTGACTAGAATGAATGGTACTCGACGGCACGGGGGGCAAGTGAAGAGAAGGAATGGAGATAATAGGCGGAAGGGGCATGCCTAGGGACAGCGGAGGTGGCGGCGGTCCTATGACACCAGGTGCCAAGGACGGGATGGAAGGTATCGGCTGTGGACAGATTGGTGCCGAAGTTATAGTCGCCGATGGGGGTGGTCCAAGGTTCAAAGGAGGCAAAGTGGAACCCAAAGGGGGCGGAATGGCCGCAGAACTGGCGGAGCATATAGAAGTGGAACCCAGGGTCGGTCCGATGGGTGGCGCTGAACTGGGGAAGGGTGGCAGACGAGGATGGTAGATGGTGACTGCTGGATCGGAAGGCGGTGGCGGTGGTGCAGCTGGCGGAGCAGAGGATTGTTGCTCCTCTTTTCGAGATTGATGGTGACTGCTACCAACAGAGACGGCAGATCCGCTGATGTTGCTGCTGGAGTTACCAGTATTGTTGTTCCCACAGGTGTTACTGGCGTTACTGGAGTTGCCGCCACTGCTGTTACCACCGCCGCCACCGCTACCGCTTTGTCGTTCTCTTGCATCACGTTCGCGGTCCCGATCGCTATGTAGCTGAGCCGCTATGGTCGGCTTCCTAGCTGGAACAAATCCCGAACACAGTGCTTGGTGATCTTCCACTCTACAATGAAAGAAATCTTGGCCACGGCGATATGTTGTATTTTTCTTTCTATAATAAGTGTGCTTTATATACAAGATCTATTGTTATAAAAAAATTTTAAGTCTAAAATGAGTCCAAGAAGAATAGATTACTTCGCAAAGGATATTTTTTTAAGAATAAAAGAAATGCAACATATCGCTACAGCCAGATTTCGCCTTATTGTATAAATAAGCCAAAACTTTCGACATCTTCAGTATATCTAATACAAAACAGTTGTCGTAATATAGTTTAAATGTTTTGTTATGGTTTAAATGTTTTGAGACAAGCTCGCGCGCGAGGAGAAGCGTTAAGAAAATATTTATAATTGTTTTATTGTCTCGAACTTGTAGATTTCAGAAAGTATAATGTTATATTATGATTTACGTTGATTAAATTATATCGCCTTTTAACAATATTTCCAATTAATGGCCGCAATAAATTTATTGTAGATTATTACATATTAAATGATGATCGCATTAAAAACGCTTGCGCAATTAATATACACAATTGATACACACGGTATGCAATATGAAATTTTACGAATTTATTTCGTTATTATTAGTTCATCTATTCCAACTTACCTTTCGTTTCGCTTAATTATTCCAGAGCTATAAAAAAATCCTTAAATATATATCGCATCGAAGTATTGGGGATGATTACTGTTATATTTTCAATAAAGCTAAACGAAAAAAAAATTAAAAAAATGGTAAACCAATTGTCTCTCGCTAAACTATCGGGGCAATCACCGCTATCACCGTTGCTCTTAATATTAACAGTAGCGAACGTACTTTTTTTCATAATGTTAATTGCAGTAAAATAGATATTAAAGTAATCGGACCGCGAATTATCGGAATCTTCCCCAAAACTGTTTCAGAAAATGATTCGAGGGTCAAGAATTTCAAGTCCACTAGAATTGCAATCACATTTTCTGCAAGTTTTATTTTCATTTATAGTCCAAATATACATGTTTACATAAATTATATATAAAAATGGTGTAATTTTGACAAAAGAACATGTATGATAAAGTTTATATACATCGGTTCAATCAGTATGAGGAGCAACATGTTCACTATACAATTAAGGGAAACTATGTTGACATTAATTGGTTAATTGCAAAATTTCTAAAACAGTTGCGGGAACTAACGCAAGAGTGCATAGCGCCTGACGAAAGAACACATTGGCATTAAAATAATTAATCCATTAAATTGTAGCATTTTCGCACCTACCTAAGTCCACGTCTTGAAATTATAAATATCTAGCCGCATATGCATTCGTTATGATCATATATATTTTTCGATTCATAAAATGATCAAACGTACTTGTTTAAAATTCTAATTAATAAAAAATGTAATTTATGGCTGTGTTCCGGTATACACTGCAAGTACTGAAAATATATAATATACGTGACGTAAACTATAGATTTTTAGTACTATATGTACCGCGGAACATTACCTATGACACCTAATAAAAGCACTAACAAATAAATGAATTCAGCTCAAATCATAAAATATCAATAAACATACAATTTTACTTATACATCTTAACAATAATAATGTATAAAGAAAAAATATATAACTTGATAGTAAGAAAATTTAAAGTAATCTAAACTATATCATATATAACAGTAGCCATCTCTCTCTATTCAATACATAAAATGTCCTATAATTGGAAATTACTATCGATTTCAAGACAATATAATTTCTCAGTATTAATTATAATTATTCCCGAAACTCAACGTTCAAATTCAACGAACCCTTTCCTTTAGAAGGCGTGCACTCTTATGTTTAAGTTTCGCTGTTATTAACTATAAAAACGATTAACTACATAACCAACCTGCCGTCGTACAGTAAATAGTTTCACATTCGAGTACTACGAAAAATGATTTGAGACACGTATGCGAAGAACGTCGTGTACACAACAGGTGTAAATGGCCGACCGAAGACCGACTTACTGTTAATGACACATTAACAAAAGGCGACAGCAGAAGATAAGCCTGACTTCGGTCCGTAAATAGGTAAATGAAAACAGCTAAATCAGGTCTCGAAAAATTGGATTGCGTTCGTAATTTGTTCATATTTCAGATCGAAACTAGAATGGGTAATATATTTTGTTGTTGCCGCTAAGCCCACTTTTGACAATTCGGTGAATGTCCAGTCGAAGGGTAATATCATTGAGGTGGGTATATACTGGGCGAACGAACAACGAAAGGAAAGCGACCGCGAAATCAATCATTTTAAACTTTCTTTGATCTACCACCCACCCTTGCGACTAAACAGGCCTGATACGAATCGAAAGCTAAAGAATGTTTCAAAAGTTCGCAATCGCTCGTTCGTTCGTTTGCCAGCGTATACTTTACCCATCTTTAGATTCCGCTCGGGCACCAAATCGCGTGCTTACCTAAAAGATATCAACTCTACCTGCGTAAGAAACGAGTATAACTATGACTATAACTTTCATTAAACCTAGATTAAAATTAGAAGCGTAGTATGTTGTTTGTTCCATTTGTTTCTTTTCTTTTCGAGTTCTCACCGAGTCACAGTCATATTTCTACAACGACTTCTCCTCGCTCGCGTCGCCAGTCCGTCTATCTACAGAAGAACTTTGGCTCGCAATACAGATTATTCGAACGACGATCGCCGCCAAGAGTACGATCTCACTTGGCGAGTTTGGTCTCGGGAAGGGGGGGGGAGGTAATTAAAACTAAAGACAATGTGCGCGGAGCTACGAGTCCGCAAACGCGGTTAATGCAGATATTGCAGATTCTGTTCTCGCTTCAAGAAGATTCTAGCTGAAATTATTGAATATGGCCGTAAGAAAGAAATACACGACGATGACAATTCGCGCGATGTTACGACGACGTCGCAGAAAACTTCGTAGTAGAGAAAAAAAAGAAAGAAGAGAGATAGAACGAGCTCGCGCGCCTTAACGAGTGATCGCAAACGGATCACGATCGCGCTTCGAGATCGACGCTTTCTTTCTTTCTCTTTTTCTTTTTTTTTTTTATTTATTAATGAAAGGCAGTGGGGGGTGGAGCGACTCGCTCACCTGCAGTATCAGCGGATGCAGGGGCAGGCGCGGGTCCCGGGGCAGCGGGAGCAGAACTTCTCGCTGCTCTTCTCCTTTCCTCCTCCTCCCGCAACGCAACCTGCTCCCGTGCTTGCCGCAGCCTATGCTCCTCCTCCAGCTTCAGTCTGAAAAAGGAGAACCGCGCCACGGCGTTAATGAAGAAGTTCGGCATTCCCGGCCGCTTGCTCGACGATTCTTCTTCTCTTTCTTTCTCGTTTTCTCTCTCTCTCTCTCTCTCTCTCTGAATATCTTTTTGCTTACCGTTCGTGCATCACGGGAGACATGAGGCCCAGGGAGGCGGGCGGCGGAGGAAGCATGTCGGGACTGTATCTCAGTCCGTACAGAGGATATGATGGCAGTCCGGGAAACAACGGCGGTCTTATCATTCCACATCGCTCCAAGTACAACTGTTCCTCTAACCTGCGATAAGAAGACACAGAAAATCAATCAAAATTTTAGCAAATGCTCTTGTGAGACAGGCTTAGCGATTGATAGAATAATAGAATGTAAAAAAAATTCTTCAACGTGAAATTCTCTTTCCTTGCTTTGACAACGCTGAAGCCGTTAAAGCAATATCCTGTTGCTTACCTATAAGCGTGCGGCAGGTGCGGCGGTGGATAGAGACCAGGATGATAGGCGCTATAGGTCGCGGGGTCCAAGGCGAATGCCGGTGGATGGGCCGGATGATGCTCGGGCCGGTACGGCTGAAAACCGGAACGAGCCAGCAATTCGGTAGCCGCGGCAGTTACGCTGTGTTTGCTGGTTTCAACGGGTCTGGCAGTTGTATACAAGGAGGGAATCTCTTCAGGTCTTCGTTCGTGCGTCGATCGCTCCTAGAAAAATTAATTTGACGATATTCTTCAGTCTTTGCGACAAACGCATGCTGTTTCNTTTTTTTTTTTTTTTTCGGAGCAACTGAACGGTGTAATCAATAATACTCAATGACTCAGGTTTTTTTAATATACTTGAATAATTTAGGCGTCTTACATATAAAATGACAGACCATAAATCACACGTCATCGAGCCAGAGTAAAAAAAGGGGGGGATTAAACGCGCGAGTACTGTGATTCGTGGGAAAAAAAATCTAGAGCAGGGCACGGTCCTGTTCCGAGAGTTAACAATATTTCCAAGACGATTTCCTGGAAGGCGCTGGGCGAAGACGCAAATTGCCTGAAATTTTCTTCAGCTTATAGTCTCTTCCGCCACTTAGACGTTACGAGCGGTCTCGCAGTTTATTGCCGGGCGTTGTAACGAAGTCGTGCACTGAACCGGCAATGAATTGCCGCTCGGATGACTTCGCCATGGAAATTGGTACGAGCAACGCGTACCTCCGGTCAACCCGTGACAGCGAAGCAAAGATTTTGCAGACAAATGTTAAGTAACGTTAGGAGTCCGACGGGTTCCGCAAGATTTCTAAACTAAGGCGATACCGACTCATCCGATTATTTTCAATATCTTATTTCCGTTTATCGGGGAGAAAGCCGCCTCTGCTGACGGGAAATTGGAATTTTTCTGTTTACATTGTAAATAAGACGAAGCTAAAAAGGGGAAAACGTACCGCTCAGTCCGGATTACTTAACCCAGATTGTCAGTGGGAGCCGAGGCTTTGAAAAAGTCTCGCATTTGCAATGCAACAGCGCGGGCGATATATATACAATCGAGGAGCAGGAAAAGAATCTTTGATCTCTCCGATTATCGAGGAATCGGAACTGCCTTATTCTCTTTCCACCAGAGTCAACACCTTTTTCATTTCGTTACCGAGATTGCCTGTATTTTCGATCTACTGAACCTTTGACATTCCGCAATCTTGCGAAGTCGTTTGATTCGCATGCCTCCGAAATTATTCTCTCTTCCTATCACGCCATTTGTGGCAGCAGTAATTTTTATCTCGCTTCGACACTTTCGCCTTTGACGACGAGACATTAATTTCCGGTAGCAATTACTCTCAAAGAATAGCCCGAGACCATAATCGCTATATCGCGCGCAAGTTGTCCTGGAATTCACACGCTTTCTCTTAATTACGAACTCTCTATCGTAAAAATCGTATGAAGAGTCATCTGTTAAAATCTTTTAATTTTCAACATTGTATGTATTTTTAGATCGCTAAGATTCGAATTCAATTTTCACCGAAGTAACTTTTACTTCTATTGTGTAAAAAAAAAAAAAAACATTTCGCGCGTTCACAACCTTTCTTCCGCGCGATTTGTGATACGTGTGATTCACAGAAGGTGCGCAACTTTAGGAATTTCCTGCATATATCGCAAAAGCAATAGTCCTCTCGGTAAATGCTGTAAAATAAATCGCGTCATCAGCAGAAGCAAATCCAAAAGATTCCGCAGAGAACGCAAATATATGCACCCTCCTTTGGCCCGTGCTCTTCCATTTACGATATTCTTCGTCGACCCAACCGTACGAGGAAGAAAAGAGGAAAAAGAAAAAAAAAAATATATATATATATAGAAACGCGTTATCCACGTCGCAAAGGCGAAGAAGGAGCCAAGACGACCGACGTCAACGATTTTTCTCAGCCGCGCCCGCTACGTACCTAAGCGGTCGCTTATTATTCCGATCATGGGGACCACCGAGTCTGAGGTCGAGGGTACCTTTGTTCGCGTTTCGAGACGGATGCACTTCTGTCCCGAGCGAAAGAGGCCGAGGGAGAGGGATAAGGTATAACGTGGCCGGTGCAATTACTCACCTTAGCAGGGGAAGGACCTCTGACCAAGGGCGGTGGCGCCCGGTTCTTCGGGCTGGCGCGGGGTTCCTCTTCCTGAGGTGCCGGGCCCGCCTGCTTGGCCAGGTTCCTCAAGGCGGCGGCGAAGCTCCTGCTATTCTGCTGCCCGCCCGGTCCAGGTCCCGGGGTGTGACCCTGAGGTAGTACGCCGGAACTGGGTCGGTGGGACTTGCCAATCGAGGTTGGCTGAGCTTTGGTGCTGGCGGGCTGTAGACCTGAAAGAAAAAAAGAGAACGAGTGAGGTCAACGCTCAGGTCCGTGTGAAATTTACGCTCGCGCATAACTTAACTTGGGGATCTACGGGTCTAGATCTTGACCCCGATAGTCGGAAACACGTCGACATGGCGACGACGCGGATATCGCTTTTGACGCAAATAAATGTCGCGCGTCTGATGTAATCGCGATCTCGTTGAATGCAGCAGCGGATTCTCCACCTCTCGTCGGATTTTCGCGGCGAGTTGCCGAATCAATCTCCGTTCGTGACGGTTCAAGGGATGTACGTGTCGCACGGAGGATACATATGTCACACGTCTAATTATTCCGAACGGGAATTCGATTAACCGTGCCATTTACTTGAAATCTACCTATCGATGTCACGCGAAGCTCTCACGTTACGTTGGAGAGCTCGTGGTAACAAAACTTTCGATAAACGCGTACGTTTCGTACGCTCGTCGTGAAAGAGGCGTTATCGGGTGAAGATTAACGAGCGACCCCGTCGTCTCCACACACGTGCATTCTCTCTCTTTCTCTCTCTCGTGCTCGGTAACGAGCGTGCCTCATAATTCTCCTCGCGGGATCGGAGGTCGCGCTCGTGTTGACGTGACCCGCCGGGGAGGTCGGCCGAGCATGATCGACTTCGTGGGAGATTAATTGCGAGACGGTCGGCGAGAGGTAGGCAAGAAAGGGAATAAGTATCAACGAGCGTGTACACGCAGAGCCAGACGCATCGGCCTAGAGGTACAGGATCTTCTTGGTTGATCCCGAGACCCCGAATTTACGAGCGTTCAAATTTCCAAGAATTCACAACGAATTACTTATCTCTTTCTTAAAACATGATATAATCTTGTATTTTCCAGTTTTCAGTAATTCTGCTTGCGAAAAACTAACGCAGCGATAATTATGATGGAAACGGCGCTTTTTTCTTTTTTTTTTTATAGCAAAGATCACATCAACTGCGACAGCTAACGAAGTTTTATCGGTTACAAAGTTCGATCGAACATCGATATCAAGAGTTTACGATTTCGTCTTTCTCGAGTTTCTGATTTTATGGCGGAAGTGACGAGTGATAAAACGCGATGCGCGTTAGGCCGCCGTAATGGCGGCAATAATTAAAATTTACGGCGAAGAGTGTCGAGCGAACCGGTAATAAAATATCGTCGGCCGCTACGCGCGAACCGGCGTTCGTTAATTAGACAAACCGACGGCGACAATTAATCGCGAGTACTGGTAAAGCGAGCTGGATAATCGACAAAGTAGACATAATTTTAATTCCAACATAATTACAAATCGATCGTGTTAACGCTTTGGTAAAATAAGTGCGTAATAATAGACGGGACGAGTTAGTGCTTTTATTGTCAAAGTACGTGCGCGTCGAGCAAGAAGATATTAAGCTGCAATTTAAGCTTTAATTTGAGCTGTAACTTGAGCCGCAACTTGAGATGCAGCGCGAAGAAAGACGTGTACCGAAAAGCTGAGGTTACCAAACTACAAAAAAAATTGAGTCTTAACTCTCCGTGATCCAACCGGGGATTTGAAGTCCCAGACGAATTTTTAATTTTGAATTAATCTGCTTCAAATTTAGCGTATAAAAAAGCGAAAAACGTTTCGGATCAAACAATTGTGAAATTGTAAAATCGTATTTGGGAAAAATGTTGGAAGAGTGTACCAGAATTTTTTCAGATTTTTAGCAGGAGTCAATAAAATAAATGATACGATTTATTTAAAATAAAAAATAAAAAATAGATTCCAGAAACTTTGAAATATAAAATAAAAAATAATTTCGAAAACTTATTTAAAAGATAAAATAAGAAATATGTATTTTAAATAAAAATTTCAAATACAAAATAGTTTAGGATTTTTTTTAAATTTGAATATTGAATGCTTTTACGTATTTAGCTATAGTTGTGCAGCGTTTATATTCAATTCGTTAGAATTTCTTTATCATTTTCAGCTTCAAACAAAAAAAAACTTTTTAACACAAAGTCATTCCGAAGAATGGCAGATGTCAATGTATTATCAATGTTACCGTTATGTTTTTCTGTCTCTAAGAAAAATAGATCCCGTACGTAATTCGTTTTCTCTTTCGGTACTCATTGTATGTAATTTAAAATAGGAATGAGTTGCTAATATAGTTTCTAAGGCTTCGGATTGAAGATTTATAAAATCATTAAATGTTTTTTTTGCAATACTGGTTTTCTTTTATTTCAATAAAGAAAGCCGAATCCAACTGAAATTAACCAGCAGAAAAGAACTTTTCCAAAATACTTATTTAAATTAATAAATATTAAATAGCCATTTTATTTTTATTTAAAATACATATTTTAAATAATATTATTTTAAATACGACCTGTTTTTTAGAGCTCAAAAATCTTTTCAAAAACATTATCAGATATCAATGATGGGCTAAGAAAGCAGCGTAAAAAACGTTGGACCTCGGATGTTTAAAAGGAGAGAATCAGATAATCTCGAGCGTATTACATGCGACAATATGTTGCACGACGAGCAAACTTAAAAAATATTTTCGTATTATTTAACTCATATTATTAATTAGAACATTTTTCAATTAACGTATGCAGAAATACTTGACACGATCTATGTCCTTCATTATGTTAAAAAATGCCACGCGTGACCCGCGGTTTAATTAAATGGCGTTATGGTACAACATCCTTGACACCAATGTGATGAAGTTCCCGAATGCATTTTCATGACATTATTTTCTAGGTGATCCTCCCAGACACTGCATTGCGTATATGCAACATTATGTATACATGCATATATGCATACGGACATAATACTGCATATAAAGTTGCAATGCTATAAAGCATTGCATAAAGCATTGATATTTTAATATCTGTTTTATAAAGTTAAAATAGGATTAGTTCGATAGGGTAATCAGAATCATTTTAAAAATACACCAGTATACCTGCTGTTAACAATCAAAGTTCTGATTCTTCTAAGAAGTTTTAGAATTCCCAACACAATTCAAATAAATCTAATAATTAACTGAATTAAAAAAACTAATAAATTTAAAAAAACTAAATATATGAGCTTCATATTCCTATTTTAAAGAATTTTTGTACCTATAAGAATTAACTTGAATATTCTAATACTTTTCGATAGAATTCAATATTCTTAAAATTTCTTAAACTACTATCTCAGATTTTCGAAAGCATTTTCGACCCACAGAAAACTTAAAAAATTCAAAATTATCACCGAAAAATTGACAAAAACTCTCTTTGCTAATTTCATTGAGCATTGAAAGAATCATATAAGCACTGCTTTTCATGCAGTGCGGATATGTAAGAATTTAAAAAAAAGCTTTATCAAACGGATATCGACATTGAGAAGCTTTAAGAGATGAAAATCAAAAAGCCATGCAAAAAAGGGCAGAAATCGCGAAGCGACGCTAACGGAGGAGACGTGGCTATCACTCTTCAGACTCCCTTTTTTTTCTTTTTTACAGTTAGCGACGCACGTCGGCATGCGAACGGCCTTTTGTCTTCGCGAAGAGAACGACCAAGAACGAGAAAATCGTCCTTTCCTCCCTCGAGCGAAAAAAGCCCATGGATAGAACGAGATAATAAAGAGATAAGGCCCTCGCCTCCTCCTCGAGGGGAGTAGTCTACCCCGCCATTGAATTCTTCATCAACGGAATGTAGACGTCTTCGCACTGCTGCGCGCCTTTTTCTTCCTCTCTCTCTCACTCTTTCCCTGGACTATACATTCATTGTTCATCTCTATTCAGCCCATCATCTCCTTTGCAGTCCCTTCTTCTGCCGTTCCCATCCCCGAAACTGGAATCGGATTCCTTTCCGTTCGCATTGTTCACCCCCGCTACACTCACGTCGCTCGATTTCTACGTTTGGGTTCTCCAACGTCGCCCATCTTTCACTTGCCGACGTTTCAGTAACAAGGGAAAAGTTAATGGGGAACAACTGGTAACGTAAGTACAACGCACGTCACGCTACTGGTCGTTAAAGACAAAGGCAAAAAAAAAGGAAAAAAAAAGAGCGTATCCATCATCGGTTCTTTTTCCGCGAGTGTGTCGCGCGCCACCCCCGAAGGGGTTTGTCCGCCTCTTGCGACTCAAGCGCTCTCATTTAACAGCACGGTATCTCTCTCCCGCTGTTTCCCTCCTCCTTTGTTCTCGCAGACTCGCACAGTCGGCGTCCCTTCTTCATCCCCTACCGCACATCCCATCCCTGCTCTCATTTGAATAAACCGCGAGATGTCGCGTCCGGACAGAATCCGCGCTCATGCACTTTCGTTGCCCGAAACTTCCGACCGCAAGTTTCTCCCGTTTCTCACACAAGCGGGGCCCCAACTTATCTCCCCCTCCGCTACCCTCTCCGACACTCTATCACGCTAATCGTCCTTCTCCTCCTTCTCTACGCTTGGATATACATCTCCACGAAGGAGCGATCGTCGTCGATGACAGACGAGAGATATCCTCTCCGCCGAGTCGAGGGACTTCTCGCCCGCTCGTTACCGACGAGGGTGCGAAAACATGCCCGGTCGCGAAGCGTGGAGCGAGAATGGCGAGAAGGGGATGTGGAACGGAGAGGGGAAAACGACATTTACTACCGCCCGCTCTGCCACGAGTATCACTACGGGGTGGGTTGGTTGACTCCGTGTGTCGGTGCCACGAGGATTCCGTCGAGCTCGAAAGAGACGAGGTGGAAGAGGAGGCTGCAGCAGGGAGAGAGAGAGAGAGAGAGAGGGGTATGAGAGTAGAGTAGAGCGGGGCCACTGGGGGGTGTTAAGCGGCTTACAGTCTGTTACCATGGTAACGCCACACCACTAAGACAGGAAGAGAGCTTGAATCCGGCCCGTTACGGTCCCTGCCGACTCTCTCTCTCTCTCTCTCTTTCTCCCTCTTTCAGTACACCCCATCAACGGCGCTCTCTCGTGTCCCCGCGAAAGAGCAAAGGGAGGAGAGCGACGACGAGGGGAGGGTTTGCCTGTAGAAGGGGAAGACGGCGCGTGGACGGGGATGGTGGCGACCGGATTACGCCACTAACTCTGTTTTTACACCGAAGTGTTTTCACCGAGCGCTTCCGATATACAGGGTCGCCGCGTAAATCGTACCTGCCCTCCCCTTTTTCCTTTCCCCGAGTTAAATCTTCCAAGTCGCGAAGGATCTTCTTCTAGCGGAAAGTTGACCCGCCGCCATTCTCCTTAGCGCTTCTTGGCTCTCGGAGTGAGACATCCGAGGGAGATCGGGATTCAACGCAAAAAGGATAAGACGAGCTGCGACGTAAGTAAAAATGAGAGAGAATGATAACAATGAAAAGTAAGCCGATATAATTTTAAGGTATAACCAACGCGAAAATAAATTTCAAGGCGTATCAATTCGAACCAGAGCGCAAACAAGCACGACTTACTTGAATGAATGCGAGCGACTTAGGATTAATGCACAATGAAATGTACAGGAAATGGGAATACAGTTCAATATGTTGAGTAAGGGAAACATAAAACCTTTCAACCTTTGAACTGTTCCTTATTCCCTGTTCCCTACACTGAGAGAAATGTTTGGTAAAATCAACCAAAATTTGGTTCAATAGTGATCAAATGAATTTTATAATGATAGTTACTAAATATATAGTTGTTTTGACCAAACAATTTGTAGCCTTAACGAAATAATTATTTTCATACAACAAATTACAAAAAGTTTTTGTTAAATGTAACTAAGTTTTTGGTACCAGTAACTATAACATTCATTTCATCAAAACTATTTTACCAAACGATTTCTCTCAGGGTATTCCTTCTTTTGTTCGTTGTGTCTCGCGGATACTAGCGAGTAAATTGTTCACTCGTGTTCGTTCGCGCTCGTTTGATCCGTATATTCGGCTTCACGTGAGCGGCCAGGGCGCAGACGAGGGAATATATCGCTTCATCTCGCGTGTCGCTCGCGACACCTCGCCGCGCGCCGCGTCGGTCGCGATGAAGTTATTGCGATTCGCGTTTACCGGGCCATTACGTGCACCCGGATTATAAAGGGGCGGCTGGGCGTAGCCGGGGCTCGCGCGATAAGACTCGGCAAAGCTCGAACACGACGTTCGTCGGGAAGTTTGTGAAGTGCTTAGGGACACGAAGTCTCCCGGATCGCGCGTACGAGAGTGATGTTAACGAGCCGACGACGCGAAGTCGCGACTACGTCGCGCTAAGTAGCCGACCTGGTGGCTCTCTCGCCCAGAGCGGATGATAAAACGCCCCTCCGTTGAAAGCGGGTCGCTTTCGACGCGGCACAATCGCGCGGACGAAAATACCATTTTCGTATTTTTCGATGCGGTGGGCCAACGCGACAAAATTTGTTCAACCGCGGCGGGCGAAAACATACAAAATATACCGGGGGTCATTCACGCTGCGTGGATAAAATGCCTCGCGCTATGACGCACAGATCAAAGGAAATCCTGTACGCGTGCCACATTAACCCGAAGAAGGGGTATGCCACAATTTAATATTACCGATAAAGTAATTATCATTTTCGTTCGTACGACAGATATTAATCGAGGATGCCGAGCGCACAAAGAGATAATTGTCGCATCGTGGAAAAGTGGGGAGGGGGGGGGAACAAAACGATCATCATTTTATATCGTTTATAGAGTCACGGACCGGTCGCGATAATAAAAGGTTCATTACAAGCACAGAGGCATCGAGGCAAAGCAGCAGGTCGATCTATCATGGAGGATACGGCGTTTATAAACCACGTAACGAAGCGAATTAAATGTTCAACAGGCTCAGCAAAATATATTGCCGATAATATATTGGCTCGAAATGCAATTAAATATTTTGTAATTTTATAAGTACTTGATAACAACGTTACAAATATATTATTTATCTCAAAGCGCCCGCCTTGTTTTTATCCAATGAAATTCTACGTTATTTCAATTTTAAACACAAGGTATTTTATTTAATATACTAAATAATATAGAAAAAATAATATATTTGTAATATTATGTTGTGCTTATGATATTTCGAAATAAAGCTACGTACGACGCAAAATTTATAATTTTATACACTGAGAGAAAAAACGCAATTGCCATAAAATTATAAAAAATAGCGTTCTCACCATAATTATTTTACCATACAATTATAGTCACAAATACCAAACACTTTCCTCTTAATGTCTCTTATTAAATTGACTATGGATTTCAATATTTTAGAGACAGCAATTTTAGAAATTAAAAATATTTTTTTCGTATAAGTTTTCAGGCATTAAATACAGCGCGAATCTGCTTATCACATTTAAATATATCGCTGATTATTACGACTTTTAATTAGTAAGAGCCGGGACCGGATTTCAGAGTTATTCCACGTTTAATTATGTTAAAAGCGTAAAATGAAGTCGCGACGGAAAATATCCAGGCTTGGCATTCGCTGATATAAAGAGCCGGGGAGACAGACAGACAACAGGTGGATAGCGTTTTCTGTAAGGTTGACAAGACCATCGACGCGGATGGCAGGCGCGAAACATAACGGGAGACGCCAGAGCGGAAGGAGGGGAGAAAATCGTAGTCACCATCTGCGAGGGTAAAATTCCGACCATCCTGCAGGATCTCGTCCCTCTTTCCTTCTCTCTCCTTTTTCTCTCTCTCTCTTTCCATACCTCTCCCCATTCGTTCGCGCGAGAGGGTGAACGTTCAATCGATTTTCGCGTCGCGATAAACAGGGTATCGTTCCGACGGCAGGCGCATAAATCCCTGACGAGAGCCGGGGCGCCGCGACGCCGGGAGAGCGGATACGTCGCGGAAATGCTGAACCGCGAGGAAAGCGCGTGTATGTACCTGATGCTTCGCGCGGCATGAATTATTTAAAAACGCCGGTGTACCTGATGCGGCCCGTCGCTGCTTATTCATGGCCGCCCTCGCGTTCGATAAATGCCAATCGTCGGCATAATCGTGACGAATCTAACGAATTGCAAATTAGTTTTGCACTTCGAAATATGCGATTCAACTCTGCTTCCGGCCGCGAAGACCGGAAAGTCCTCTTCCGCCATTAATACGGCGACTTTTAACTTTTAACATGTAGCAACGCGCTCCTTCACATAAGTAGAAAAAAGAAATCACGGCGGTTTTGTAATTTTTCCGTGCAATTTTATACCGCGACGGATGTATGACGTTCGCGTTCGTGCTTCAACTTTGTTATCGAAAACCGCGTGAAGAGAAGAAAGACTTAAATCTTGGTTAGAGAGATATCTAACGCGTCGTGTGAAACCCGCGAAGCATCTTCCCGACATTTTTCCGCCCGCCGGTCGGTATTTGGCAAACAATGCGACTATTTCGCGCGAGCCATCGTAATACCGTTGTAGCCCCGATACCACCGGGTACCTCCGTGTAAAACATCGGGGTGATATACGCTGAGCACTACCGCTACACAGCACTATCACCACGCGACCGTTGCATCTTATGCATGAGACTTTTATGCATAAGACATGACTCAAACCGAGCGAGAGGGGGATGTTTCCTCGCCGACGTCTGACTCCCCGGGGGTACTTCCGGTATGCGCAGTAAAACATTGACGGAGATCGTGCTCGGGGTCGGAATTGCTCACTGAGATTCGGTAGCAAGCGATGCGTGAAAGGGGACGCCCGAGAAGGACCGGAAGGGAAGAAAAGAAACGCGCACAGGGGCGAGAGAGAGAGAGAGAGAAAGAGGCAGAAATGTCGTCGTCGTCCGACATCGGGAGAGCTACGATAAGTAAGTACGTGGTCGTGACTTATGAAATTTTAGTGCTGAAACGTAAGTAGATAAGATAATCCGCATCTATTAAAAAAAAGGGGAAAATTTTTATTATAATTTTTACAATATTTCTTCCTCGTTATGTATGTATACACAGAGAGAAAAAATTGTAGTGGTGGCAACTATAAAAGGACAATCATACAAATTTTGTTAATATAATTATAATATATAGTTAAGTGAACTACTTATATTATAGTTATTGCAACTAAATTAACGGTTAAGAGAACTAATAAAAAATAGTTGTAGTATACTATATAATAAAGTAATTACAACTATTTTTTATTAGTTTTCTTAACCATAAACTTAGTTGCAATAACTATAATATAGTTCACTCAACTATATATTATAATTATATTAACAAAATTTGTACAGTTGTCCCCTTACGGTTGTCACCACTACAATTTTTTCTCTCAGTGTATATACTCGAAATGTTTATTAATAGGAAAAAATAAAAAAGTAATATATTTATTATTATTTAACATTAATTTTCAATTTTTAATTACAACAAATGTTCAAAGTATCTTCCATTTAATTCAATACACGCTTGGACACGTCAGATCATGGACTGTCGCACTCTTTCAAAGATCCCGAAGCAATTGCGAATGGTGTTACAAGCATCAAAGATGCGTTGGAACTTTATAAACTGGGGACTTTAAGTGTTCCCACAAATAAAAATCTACAGGGTTGAGGTCATAAGGGCCATGCGGGCATAATACTTGAACATTTTGAGCTATATCTCAGTGGATTCGCAGACATATGTTCGTGTGAACTTTTGTTCACACACATATTTTGATGTGGGAAGCTCGGCTCGAAGATTATCACCTTATTTTAATTACTTTAATTAATTTAATCTGTATATATATATATATATATATATATATATACACACACACACACACACACACATACTGGAAAAAAGGAAGAGAAAGGGAAGCAGTTTTTTTTAAATATTTTATACATAAAACAAAATATAAAAAAAAACCGCTCCCCTTTCTTTTCCAGTTGCATCTGATCGTGTTTCGCGGCCTAGCTGTGCGTACAGAGGTACAGCTCACCCGTAGAAAAAGGGTTAATTCATGCTTAAACCTACAGGATTGTCCTACGAAGGTCCTCGGCGAGAAATATCGCTCGTCGATCGGAAACAACCGTCTGCGCTCCTCTTCCTCTCGGACAATTTGTCTGCCGACCGTGCTCGTCACCTCGGAAATTGCCGAAATAAATTTTCACGGTCCTCCGCGCCACCGCCCGCACTTTCCGTAACGCTACGGAGAGTGTCGTCCATGAAATCTTAACGCGGGTCGTGGCGGCTGGTCTAGCTTTCAGGATAAAAATAACGCGGTCGATAATAGCCGGCTGCGGCGAAATCGCGTGCCGCCGTGGCGAAAGTTAACATTATTTTTAACGGCAAATCGTCGGGCGATTTACTCCGCGACGTGCACTCAGTTGGTCGGCTGCTATGCGAGTCCTCCTACCTCCCATCTCCTACGGGGAGAATAAAAGTCACTTCGTCGTATACTTATTTCCCGTTGGCACACGTGTACACGTTATGAAATGTTAATCACGTACGTTCGCTTTTTATTGGTCTGTAAGACGAGGTAATCGCCGAGGGCTGTACACGGGAGAAGTATCGACGAAGAAATCGATACGTAACGTAATGCAGTTTTGAGAAATTATGCTAGTCCTTTCTGCGGAACGCGCTATTGAGATGACTAAAAAAAAAACAAACAAATAAAAGAAATATTGTCTAGGAGAAGCGTGCTTACTTATATCTGAATATTTAAAGAATATTTCCCAAATACATGGAATAATGTTAATAGTGACTAGAGCTGTAGTTGATCTCCGCGTATTGAGTGTAAGAATAAAATAAGAGAATGTTAAATTAAAATTCTTAAGGAGTTTGGAGGGAAATCGAGAGGAGAGAGAGAGAGAGAGAGAGTAGAGAGCGATAGGTTTGGCGATACCTTATACCAATTATAATTACAAGGCAAAATTAAGATAAGTTTCAGAAGAAATTCGACACGCGCGAAGGGCGGCGGCACCAGCGATCTTTTCCGGGGCGCACATCTGCGCCGTGAACACAGGGTGGTTGGAAAACATGGCGGCGTGTAAGGGTGAAGAGCAAGAAGGCCTCCTCTGTGGCCGGGGAGTGTCGCGAGCGCGAAGCAGCCCCTCGATATTAAAACGCTGAAAAAAAAGAGTCGAGGGAAAGAGCTGCCTCTGCCGGGCAAAGTTTTCCCTTTAACCACCCCTGTCGTCGAGCGTCGCGATACGATACGATGCGCGTCGACCGACGAGACGCCGGGGTTGTCGTTGACGATATTAAATTTCCGGCAACGATGCCAGTTTATCGGACAAAACCGGAAGGGTATCGACCCTACGCAGCACGCGTACATACACGGTGACCGATATCGGTTTGCGAAAAATGTCACCGGCATCCGTGACGACTGTTGCCTTTGAGAGAGCGCGAAGTGTCGCAATAACGTTATAAATTAATAAAGCGTGTAAATTCTATGTTATGTTACGTTATAGGACTTATTTATTAAGAAGATTCTTAATTCTATTCTAGTCTCTTTCTGCAAATGCTTATTTCAGACGAAAAAATTATTTAAAGATGTAAAATTATAATTTACAATGGATGGAAATATATATTCTTAATCCCACAAACATGAATCAAATATTTCGATATTTTTTTAGCGGCAATTTCAATAATTATTATTGAAATTGCCGCTAAAAAAATCGAAATATTACAGAGAGAGAAAAATTTTATTTGACACAAAAAAATTATTTACTCGGTGGATCCTAATAGCTTATTTACTTTCAACCAAATTGATTTTTTAATTGAAATATTTATGTAAATAAAATAAAGAAATAATTTTTAATCGAGCAATTTTTTTCTTTCAGTTCTAGATAACATTTACCGCTATATTATTTTCAAGATATTTTAATCTAAGAAAATAATTTAATTAACAATAAGTTTGATATTAATAATATTATTAGCTTATTGTTAAAATCATTATTTAAATGTAAAAATTATAAAAATACCATATTATATACTTAAAAGTAAATATTTTTACTTAAACAGAGCAAACAAATGCTTGCATCAAAATGTTGGGATAGTTTTAAGAAAATATATATTTTTCATTAAAAAAATTTTTCTCTCAATGTAGATATGTAATTGTTTATAAAATTTTTTTAACTGAAAGATAATGAATCATTAGTAATAATTCAATTATAAAATTACAGCTCCACTGGATAAAAATAGTTGCACTTGTTTTATTCATCTAAGAAATAAAAATGTCCGGTCAGTTACACACGTGGGCGACAACAGTCCGACACTTGCGTTAGAAAGGAGCAGGAACCATTGGGCGCAAGTTGTTGCAAAAGGGCAGGCGAAATCCCCGATAATTCGATGAGGCTCCAGGTCGAGTGTCTCACGTGATTCCGTAACTCGGCGGTTGTCGTGTCGACGTTCGATAACCAGTCGAGAACACCCTTGGGGGAAGAGAATCGCGGATGTAGAGGGGCGTCCTGGTCGATGCTTGCAGTTCTCCCTCTCGCGTGCCCACCGGTAGCGAGCGCGGGTGGCAGGGAGGAAAAAAAAAAGAAGAGAGAATTTGTTTCGTTCTTGGCATATTCCCCGAAGAGAACGTGAGCGTTACACAACAAGTGTAAAAAATAATACTTATCAAACGAAACAAGAAAGGAAAAAAAAAAGCAAGATTGTATGTGAACAAGTAAAATTAATTTTACAATGTAGCAAGTATTTTATTGCAAGTAATTTTCGCGACAAGTGAATTACACGAGATCGAAATCACGAGATCGTATCACAAGATTATGAAATTATTAAAGATTTACACTAAATAATAATAAAAACAAAGAGAAAAAAATATACAAATATAGAAATTTGTTTACTAGGATGAAAAAGTACGGAAGGTGAAGGACCAGTAGAGAACGATGTAACAGCCGTGGCCGCCCTCTTCGTGTCAGATCGTGTGGTTGACCTTTTCCTATTTAATCTCCTGACTCCTCGCATAACCCTCTATCCCTCTCGGTCTCTCTCTCTCTCTCTCTCTTTCTCTCCCTCTCATGTGCGAAGCACCCTCGGTCGCACGGAAGTCGGGGGTCTCGCGTGAAAAATCGATGCCGGAAGAACCAGGGCGGCGGATTAGCCGAAGGGGAGAAGGACCGGCTCGGCAAGAGGGCAGCGTCTAACAGAAAACGACGAAAGGGCCGGGAAGACAAATTGCGGTTCGCGAGAAAAGCGGATTATATGTGCCGGCGATTTGTATTCGCGGACCGTTTCCAATCGATTTGCGGCCGAACGAGATACAGACGGGAGAAAAGCGGCCCGGAGGGCGAGAGCCTTTTTAGCGCGGCCGTGATTGTGCGCCGCGCGTCTTCATCCGCACCTTTTTAACCCGCGACTGTTAATCTCGCGGCGATTAAACCGCGATTTTAAATTCCGCCGCGCCGGGGCGAGTAGCGGGATAGCGATAGGAGGGGACTACTCGCCGCTCGCATTCATTTGCATTCATCTCGAGACGAATTAATTTGTCAAAGCCCTTCGAGTTTACATTGCGGATCACACATCCGATGAATCTTTTCGATCGATCGTTTTCAAGCGCACCACCGTCACCGTCACCGTCGCCGCCTCCGCCTCCACCGCCGCTGGTACCGAGAGAGAGAGAGAGTTATGACTCTTCCAAAAATCGATACGACTTCTCCTCCTATCGATTCCTGCCCTTTTGCCTTGGTGGCGACCGGCGCAACCTTTCCCCGCTCTCGCATCCGCTCCCCGTTCCACGATGACGCTTTGTAGGCGCGCGGCAACTGGCGGCAACAATCGACCGTCGGAGTTCAGCCCACCCACCTCTGCTCGCCCATATTTTTCGTTGCGTAACGAGCGTGTGCAAACTACAGCCTTGACAAAGGCCACCGCCGGCCGCGGTTGGACGAACATCTGTCCTACGTGCGGCACGAATAGCGGTTCGATTCATCGGTTCGGATGGTATCAAGGTCGGAAGGCATCTCGGGCGTTAAATTGCCCGCGCCACATAACACGGCGCTCCCGTTATCGTGCGCCGCATCAATTAACGTCAGGAACACAATGCCGCGGCAAACGATAGAAAGCTTCGACTGATTAGCGTTAAACCTCTAATGCGCATTGAAAGGCGGAACGATTACTACGTCAAATATTTACCTGCCTATTTTATATACGCGGGACGTGCGATAATTGAAACGCACGGCGAAACAATTATTACTCGACACTGCCACTTCTGTTGCAAATCGAATGTAATCAACGGCGGCGACGGACACGTTCAGGACAAATGCGTGTTTATAAAAACACCTTCGCGCGATTGGGTGGCTTGGTTTTCACGTTTCTTGCTTCGCGTTTGGTATCGCATGGCTGATAAATCCTACTTTGAGGAAACTTCCCGGTAAGTTCGTCGACGTTATCACGAAAAGTTCGTTCCTCGACGTTCGCGAAACGCACGAAACGCTGGAAACGTGAAATTTTTGCGCGAATAACCACTAGGCAAGGGCGGCGGCGGTGGCGGTGGCGATGGCGGCTGAAATGCGCCGAAACTCGAGGCCGCCCTTACGAGTCCCTTGACATTTTGCCAAGCACCCCCATTGAATCACCATATAAACGACTCCAGGGCCCGCCAGGCTCCAACCCCTGATCCGCCCTAACCCCAAATATACGTTTCATTTTAGTCCCGTAATCATGGGCGTAGAATTTCACCACGTTTGTACGCCCTCCCTGAGAACGAGCGATTCAAATCTCCGCCGTCGAAAAGTCGCAATTATATAAACCCCCGCGTGCTCGCGCACACGGTGATAGACCGGCGTATCCCGTCAATTGATGGGTTCGAAGAAACGGCGGGCTAGGCCTGTAATTTCTACAATTTAAATACAATACTTCATACCCTAAGTAGACTCTCTTACAAATTATAGACCACGGTGTATACTCTCGCATTAAGCCCCTTCGATTGACGTTCCCGCTAGGTAAGCATCGACCTTTTATAAATATGTAACTGTATATATCACGTAATTATCTTATATTTCGTATGTAAAATTCTCTTCACGGTATATTAAATATCTCGTCTCCATATGCGCGTGATAATCAGAAGAAATCTGCATGTTGACATTATCAAAAGAAAAAAAAAAAGGAAAAAAACGTGGGTAGAATCAGGATGTCGACGCCAATGCGATACGATCTCTTTTGCTACCCTCCGTTGCTCCCGGGAGTGTCTGTGGGATTTCGCGTCGACGCCGTTCGTTCGTTCGTTCGTTCGTAAGGTGCTTTGGAATTTCCATATTAATTCGTTAGATCGTGAAACGTGACGCGAATCCGCGATTTAATAACGTTTTGCTCGCTGGGATCGCGACGAC